>VZTV01002745.1:0-27000 GCA_013400875.1 Anhinga rufa
AAAAAAAAAAAAAAGCCTGTACCATGGTAATAAATGTAAACTTGAGGTGGGAACAGACTTTGAATCTCCTTGTGAGAAGAATCAGCTTTGGCTGATTGACATCTATCGCCATTAAGCAGCATGGTGCCAAAGAGGTCTAGGATGAGCTACACTGGTAGATCCTGACACCCAACCTGCTGCCTGGGTGAAATTCCTGTAGGTCATGTATTCTCAGCCCCTTCTGTAAAATCTCACCTGTGAGATAGAGGTAGGGCCCGTGCAAGTCTTCATACCCCCAGGAATGGATTAGCTCCTTCCCCCGCTGGCTCTCAGCACCGCTTGCCAGGCAGCCAGGTGCTGAAAACACTGCAGAAAGCTTGTGGGGCTTCAGATGGACTTTCCTGGGGACCAAAGGGCAGGAGTGGTGTGCAGGTTGTGCATCGGTGGGTATTTTTACTTTGACAGCTGGGTTTCATGAAGTCATTTGTATTTCTTCATCCCTCCGTTTCCTTTAAGGAACCGCTCCAAAACATCTCATGTTTGGAACCACCAGTGCTGGGACTGACCAAAACCAGGGTGTGAAAGTAAAGCTGAGGCAATCCAAGAGGTATGAGATTCAATCAAAACTGCATCTGGATTAAAAAGGGCACACTTCCTTTTTCCCAAATGAAAATTTCTCAGAAAATTTTATTTCTTTTGTGTTTTCTCTTTTTTTTTTTTTTTTTTTGACAACCACATCTCAGCACCGCCCTACCCCTCCCTCCCTTTGGATTTGAAAAGCTGGTGTTTGGGAAATCCACTTGAAACTACGCTTCACCTGCCTCTGTTCTCCTGCCTCTGCTCAGTTGAGATGTCACTGGTTCATGAGGTCTGATGTGCAGCGATACTGCTGCTCAGTGCATTGTCTTTTTAGTTTTTCCCTGCCGTCCGTCCAACTTTTTGGTGACTCGGGCATTCCTAAGCACAGATCTGCTTTGAAAAGCTGTGATCTCCTCCTAAGTCAGCAAGCTGCTCCTCCTCTCTGCTAGGAACATGACTTGCCTGTTTAAAAAGGCAAAATAATTCAATTTTTTCTCTGCAACCACTGTTTCAGAGCCAGCCCAGCCGGTGCAGCAGGAGCTGGATTCTGGCCGCTCTGCGATAACTACTTTTCTCCAAAAATGCTGTGCCGGAGCGGGTCTGACAGGAGGAAACAGCTGGGGTGAGGAGCTCGGCATGCTTGGGATGCCACCATTCTTTGGCCCCTTTCCCTGGCAGGCTGCTGCCCCCCTCCTGACCTCAGTGCACCCACAGGTCTTTAAATTCCCCCAAAGTGCTTTGGTTTTGGAGAAAATAATAATTAAAAAAAAAAAAAAAGAGAGAAAAACTGGAGGAAAATTTCTCCTTGATTGCTGAGGCCCTGATGGCAGGACCCCTCCTCCCCGGCAGGTTTCTTTCCATGCCGAAGCACTTAATCAGGCCGCCCCAACGCCTCCGGCAGCCGCCCCTCCCCGCAGCAGTGGATGCCCACCGAGGTGGCCTCATGAAATCTCCTCATCACCGACAAATGGCCTTGATGATGGCACAGCAGGCGTTGAGCGAGGCTAGCTTTTATCGAGTGCAGAGAAGCTTCACCGCAGCAGTGCCGGAGCATCCCGCCTCTCACTTCTTCTGTCAGGGGGGAGACTGCTCTGCCGCTGCCCCAGGCAGCTCCCTCAAGCTCTGGCTGCTGGCTGCTGATGCTGAGGATGCTCAGCCCTGAGCCCTGGCACTGGCAGTGACAGCACAGCCCAGCACTCCCTGGTTTTGAGTGGGAGGGCTCGTAGCTCCTTGGACAGTGAGGAAAACCTGGGTTTTCAGAGGAAAGGAGGCACCAAGAGGCCACTGTGACACAAACTGACTTGACTGACCATTTTCCTGGCATTGCACCCCTTTATGCTTACAGCAACATGTCCAGGCTAGCACTCGCTGCTTGTCTTCTGGGAAGTTGTGCATATCACTTCCATTGCATATCACATCCATTACATATCACATCCATACAGGGTCCTATCCCCAATCTGAGTCAATCTTTATGAATGAGGGTAAAAAGCACAGTTTTGGAACAACCCTCATGATTTTCCCTTGGCTTCCATATGAATACCAGTGCTTTCCCATGACCCACAGCTCTCTGCCCTGCGTATTACCAGGGTTACGTGGCTGCCCTCCCAACTTTACTCGAGGTGACGTGATTACAGTCCCTGTCTCCTCTGGATAAACGTCTTCAGTTGCTCAGCAACCTCCACACCAGGATTAAATTAACTTTGATTACAATTACAGACAGCACGAATCAGCCCGCGCCATCAGAATAAAGCAGAGCGCAGGCTGGTTTTTTTCTGTAGGATTTTCTTCCCAAAGCGCAGCTCCTGGGGGGAATCGCATCTCCCCCCTGTGCTTTGTGCCGAGCATGGATGCATCCCAGCCCTGACACTTTAAATGTGCAGGGGGTTTTAGCACAAAAGAATTGATTTACGTACCTGAAAATATTTCCCTGCATGGGGAAGGAAAGCAGAGAGGAGGCCCAAGTGCAGCTTTGCTCTTATGCGAAGGTCCCAAAACTTCCTCTGGTGAAACCAATAGGCTTGAATACAGCTACTCATCATCCCCATAGGTCCTTTGCTGCCACCTCCTCCAGGTCCTCAAATTAATATATGGGAATGTGCAGTTATTATATATAGCTCCACAGCTCTCAGGAACAGGCTTCCTGGCTGGGGTTAGCAGCTCCAAGAAGCCTCCAGGCGATGAGGGGATGCAGGGGACCAACCCTGCAGGGATCAGACCCATGGGGCACAAAGCGGGAGGGCTAAATGCCTCTACCTGCTGCTTGTGGTCTCTTCTGCCCATGCCTGGAGTAGACATGCCTGGAGTAGACATGCCTGGCTGGCAGGATGCTTTCGTGGTGCCCAGTGTCTCACCACTTGGGCTGCAGTGGGCTATGCATGGACTGGCAGGAGAGCCTTTGCCCGGGGTCTAGAAAACTGAATGTTGCCTGAAGCACTGCCCATTTATTCCTGGCCTTGGAGAGGCCAGGCTGCTCTTCCCCTTGCTCTTGCACCTCTTTGTTTCACCACCTCCTCTCAGCAGAAACAGAGCCTCTCTTTCCCTGGCTTTCCTTCTTCCCTGGCTCGTTGTGGGGCAGAGCTGAGTGCTGGCCACCGCCAGCCTGCAGGAGAGCCACTGGCGTTGCCCTGAAGTGCCTATGGAGCTGTTTCTCCAGGTGAGAACCTTCAGGTAGGTGGAGAGGAAAACGGTGCAGAGCAGTGTATTGGTGTGGGAACCAGGACTGGCAGCACCAGTGAGAATCATGTAAAGCCTGGGTGTAGTTAAAATTGATGCTGCCTTGCTAAACGCCTTAGTAGTGGGGCAATGTTGCTTCTCTCCCTCGATGAGGAGAAAGAGGAGGAGAGGGCAGGGCAGGGCAGGGCAGGGCAGCAGCTTTTGCTCCTCTCTGCAGTCC
The DNA here is from genome assembly GCA_013400875.1 of Anhinga rufa. NCBI lineage: Eukaryota > Metazoa > Chordata > Aves > Suliformes > Anhingidae > Anhinga > Anhinga rufa. The sequence continues at coordinate 3,452 of VZTV01002745.1, forward strand.
CCTGGCCAGGAGACTTTTGCCAACTCAGTAGGTATGAGCATCATTTGCTGCAGGAATTGGCCAGCAGCAAATGACTGCTCCCAAGTGGGAGCAGGGAAGGAAGTGTGGAGGCTCATTACATTTAATGTTATTACCCTGGACTTCGAGCAGGGTATGCGACAAAGGAGTTTGGCCTTCTCTCTTTTTCCCCCCTCCCTGCTTTAATTTTCAATATGAGGGTCTGGTCATACCAGCCCATGATCCAAAGCAGCTCTCCACAGCTTCTCCTTAAACAGGGACATTCCTGGACTTGCACAGCCAGAGGTAACATGGCAGAAAAATTTATAAATAAGCCTAAAATTTGGCCAAGGCTGCTGCTGTGCAGATGTCTCATGCAAGCAGCTCCTGCCCTGAGGTCCCCCTCGAGGCGGGTCCCCCTCAAGGCAGGTCCCCATGCTGCTGGAGCCGCTGCCCTCCCAGCTCTGCCAGGGAAGGGTCAGAGCTGCTCCTTGGCCATCTGCCCACTGCCTGCACAGGTGGCATGGCCACGGAGGCCAGCAAAGGGTTCCCTTTACCTGGGACCCACGGCCACACCTGCACCACTTGCAAAACAGATAGCTGGAGAAGCATTGGCCAGGATGTCCCAGAGGAGGGTGGGATACAGGGGCTTTGATCCAGCCACTCCTCCCTCCCTAGCTCTTTGTTTTGCCTGCCTTGCTTACTACTAGGGGAGATGGAGGTGGCTGAAAAGCTGTGGCAGCACTGTCCTGCTCCCTTGGGCGTGCACGTCTCCTCAGCACCCTGTGCACTGGGGTTGCACCCTGTCCTGGCACGGACCCCCTGGGTCCTGGGTACTGACCTTCACGCTGGGGCTCCCAAGGCTTGCCTGTGCAAGCCAGGCTGGGGCCACCTTCTGCCAGAGGCGTTCATGGGTTATGCAGGCAGGTCCGCAGGGCTGTGACAGTGGGCAGCTACCTGCACCCTGGGAAAGTGCATGGTCATCGTCCGTCACTGCTCACAGCTGTCTTTCAGTATCTGTTTTCTCTCTCTCATGAGTGTCTTGATGTTTCCGGACACTTTTACCTTCCTCTTCCTTGTTTGCACCCAGGGGAAAGTGTTTTTGACTCACACTCCTGTTTCACTGTGACGCATTTCAGTCCTGCTGCAGCCTGTTCTGACCACTTGCCTGAGCACAGCACGTCAGATACACCAGAGATCACTGGGATTTGTCTTTCCTAACCATATTTCTTATGAGAGGAGCCTTTGTATAGTCCACGTCTCACAGGCTTGGTCAAACAGACCACTTCAATCTTGTGATCATCAAGAAGTTTCAGGTCCACGCTCATCTTTTCTTAGGGTCAGACTGGACTTTCACATGACTTAAATTTGGCTTTCTTCTGTCCCTCGCTGTACTCTTTGCAAACATCTTACAACCCTATTTGTTCCAGCAGGAAATATTCTCTGTGGCTGATCTGTGTCCAGGAGTGCAACGTGTATGTTTTGTGCTGCCAGCACTATGTTTGCTCGCATCCCTGAGCACCCTGCTTTAAACAAAGTCCCCATCTATGTGCACTGCTCCTTATGCTGGAAGTAGCACAGGACACTTGCTCCTTGCAGTCTGGCTACCAACAATTTGCCACCTCCAACCCACCCTGCACCCAACCCTATTCAGTGCTTGGCAGGAGTGCCTGGAACCTCCTGCCAGAGAGGCCAAAGCACAGAGCAAGGGTGATAGGGTCAACCTTTTCTTCCATTGAACTATCTGCGTTGTACCCTATGTGTCCCACCTGTGTGGGAGACACCTCCTGCTCCACGTACATGTGGAGCCACCATGACTGTGTTTTGCAGGCAGGCGGTGCAAGTCAGCCATGGCTCCTTCCTGGTGCTTCCTCCTGGCTGGCAATCAGGCTATGCATCCTGCTGGCACCCAACCATGCCCCGTGATAACCACCCATCTCCTCCCTGAGCCTCTCAGGGCTCTGCCGCAGAAAGCCCCAGGCTGCTGTCTCTGCACCAGCGATGCTCAGAGTCCCTCCTCCACAGCAGCACTAGCAGCTCCACCTGCCCCCAGCATGTCAGGCTTAGCCATGCGTATCGTCTTCTTGACACTTCCAAGTGCAGAAAGTTGACTTCTTTTCTTCATGCTATCAGTCACCAAAGTCAACTGGCTGTGTGCTACAAAAAGAGAGGTTGAGCTGTTGCTTGCAAAGGCACCTCCCTCTCAAGGGCTCTTGTGATAGCCTCAAGTCATTGCTTCAGCAGTGGTGATGGAGGCCTCCAAAACGAGATGCCCAGGTGTTCTCACTGCCCCCTCCCTCGTCTCAACAGCCTTAGGAACACCATTTCTGGCCATGCAAACCACATGCATCAGCCTACAGACTCTGGTGAAGGCACCGCCTGTCCTCCGTTTCCCTTTCAGGAGCGAGTGTCCATGGCATCCATTTCTCCTATGCAGATAAACCCAACTTTCAGAATATGAAGGACTTTAGGTCCATTTAAATCCTTATTTGCTAACACAAAAGTAAGTGCCCCCATAATTTAATATTCTTCTGGAAGTAATTTGATAGAAGTCCTTTGTTTCTTTTCTTCCTGTCAGCTTGCATTTGCTTAATTTGGCTGTCGTGACACGAAGTGACAGATCCCATGCTCCATTTTTACAGATAGCAAAACTCTGGGATTCTTCTTTCTGCATTGTTAGAAATTTATGTATTCTCCCCATTCACTCGTATATCACTACCGTGTCAGATTACTGACCCCCTTAAGAATAAATGCATTTTAATACAGCTGACCCAGAAGCCTCCCAGAGGGGAGATAAAGCGTAGCTCCGAGAACCAGCTGAATTTGCTGTAGCTTGGAGAGGATTCAGAGAAGGGTCCAAAGCAGGCAATGGCTCAGTGCCACAGCTATTTCCTATTAACAAGCCTCGCGCCATGTCCACATTTCCTGCTGCTCACAGCAGTCTGGTCCCAGGGCCACGTCCGCTCCTCTGGGTGGGAAGGAGATGCTCGCACAGAGTTTTCTGCAACACCTTCCTGGAGATACAGATGCAGGGAGGATCAGGCTTTATCCTTGTGCAGAGCAGGCAACAGGGCTGTCCCAGAGACCAGGGATCTTGGCGTGAGGCATGGAAGGCACCAAGGACAGCAAAATTCAAGGACAGGTATTACTCAAGTGTCTGCAAGGGCAAGAAAGCAAGGGACAAAGCTGTCTGCAGGGGTTGGGGAGGAGCATTGCAAATAATGCCTCATACTACGTTTGCCTGGCTGGCAATGTTCCTGGCACTTCTCTTTAAAGAATATTTTTCAGAAGAAAGGAGAAACAGCAGGAAACTGCAGATTCAACCTTGTATGGAAATGTGAAGCTGCAGAATGCAGTAGAAAAAATATCTTTCTCTTTCTAGAAGTCTTTAGATGTTTTTCTCAAATTTTATACAGTAAATCTCGCTCCCTGTCCATTTTAGCAAATTGTTTTAGACTGATTTCTATAAAATGCATTCAAAGCCTGAAGGACTTGCTCAGTTCTGAGGATCACAGGCCAGTAATGCTTTTCTTTGAGGTTTCTGAGTCTTGTGTTTGAGTCCCTGTGGGTGTCTCCAGTTCAGAGGAAATGTCTTCAGATTATAGCTGTGGCAAAGTGTTGGGAGGAAATTTGTGTTGCGTTGGATGACTCCAGTTACCCATCATGTTATTCTAGCACCTCCCCCAAGCGTCACAGGCCTTAGGTACTTAATCTCTGAGCTATAATGTAACAGTGACCAAATAAAGACCTTTTCAGGCAAAACTTCTCTTAATTTACGAACTGCATGTTGAATGTTATCCTCAAGCAGTTTATAATGGCCACATTGTTAGTAGCCCTAAGAGGCTGGTCCTGCAGTGGTCCTGGCAATGACCTTGCCCCATGGGAAGAGCAGATGTGGGTGGCACTGCCACCTGGGGGCCTGCCCACGTGTTTGGTTTGCCACCACGGCTGGCCCGGCTGTGCGGAGTGTGGGTCCGCGTCCACAGGAAGGATGGAGCCTCCCACCAATGAGCTTCCCACACAGCACTGCTGAGGCCACCAGGAAGGTCCTTCACCCCAGTAATACACTTTGCACCCACCCTCGAAGGAGCCACACCTTCCCTGGTGCTTTCCCCATTTCCCACACACACACAGTCAAGGTCCCCTCTTCCACCTGCCAGCCCGGATCCTACAGTCATGAGCTGAAACAGGTCTCTGCTCTCACTGCCGGAGCAAGAAGTTGTGGGCGGAGCAGGTAGTTTCACATGAACTGGTGAAGATGTACTTGCCACAAAGGTGTGGGGACCAGTGCTTCTGCACGTACTGGGAGCCAGCACACCTCATTTAACCTATTAGCACAGTAAGGGCTGAGTCTTTCCACTGTTTTATTACTGATGATCAGTGGTGTAGGGAAAGCAGCTAAGTTCATTTGCTTGATCTTCCAGGATAGCAAAGATTGGTTAGGCTCTTCTAATCTGAGATTCCTTTCCCTGAGGGGGCATGAAAGCCAAGAGGAGAAAATAGCTGAGGTTTTAGATCTCAGGTTGATTTTGCAGCATGGGCAAAAAAAGAAAGGAAGCTTCTCCTCTTGTTTGGAGCTGAAGAACATTTGCTCTGGAAGCCCTTGAAAGAAAATAAACATGGTGCAATATGGTGCTGTTTGCACAATCAGTTTTCTGTGAAAAACTTCACTTTAAATGGTTATGGAGATCTGGATAATGTTCATCACGCATGTGAATTTAAGGACTATGCAGTAGACAGGGTAATATTTCTACAAATGCCTAATTAGGAAATTAAGCAGGCTATAGAGAAAGATGCATTTCTGTGGGCCGCCCTCCTCCCTGATACAAACAGGCTCACACACATGCATATATATACATAAATATACTACAGTTTATTTAGATCTAAGGCCTGTTAAACAACCTGGCTTTAAGACTCATGATGAGATTAATCGGGCATGGTAATTACATGTGCCTGAAAATTACTTAGCAATTATACTTGAAGTTACCAAGAATTTCTATGATGAATTACCATAGGATTTTAATTCTGAAAGAGGTAAGGACAAGGTTAACAGAGGTCTAGTTTGAAGACAGCCGAGCATCAGATAATTATCCTGTGCTGCTGCTATGAATCTTCAGACCTGTTGCAATGTAATTATTTCTGTTTTCCATAATATGAAATTCATTTTGCACATGGCTTGGGATTCCCAGCTCAAATCCATGGATATTTTATTGCTGGTGATCCAGAGAGGGGACCTGGCAGTCCTTTGGCTCATCACAGGTAGCTCATCCCACCCCACTCTCCTTTCCTTACACACCAGGACGTGCATTAAGATGCCAGATGTCAGGCACCTATTTTGGGAGTTTTCACAGAAGAGGATATAAAAAATTCTGTTTTCAGAAACTGACGCATTTAAGGCCTTTAAAAATGCAGTGTAAGGGGCCGCTGCTTGCCTGTGTCAGCTGAACTAAGGAGAAGATGGAGACTTGGCATACAGAAGCACACTTTTTTCATCTACAAACATCCACTCTGTGCATTAAAACCAAAGAGGCTATAACTTCCCCTTGCTGGCCTCAGCCCCCCCAAGGTGTACGAGGCTGTGGTCCTGGTGGGAGTTGGATGGAGTGGGTGTCTCAGCCCTATGGGGGACCAGGGGATGGTTTCAGCAGCCAGGCTTGTCACACCAGGTCTGCAGTGGCAGCACAGGTGTCCCCAGGCATGGTGTCTGTCCCCGGTGCTAAGGCAGGACCAGCGCCCTCCTCATGGCAAATGACAGGCAGAGCCCAGCTCGTCTTTGGCAACATCACCAGATCGTCAACGGAGTTACACAAGAGAAGGGTTTTGTCTCTGGTGCCCAGGCAGCGGTCGCAGGGGAGAGGTGGGGCTGAATGAAATCTCTGCAGCACTTAAGTTCCCAAGTAAATATCTAATTAGATAAATGTTTGACTTCAATAATAAATGAGCAGAATATCAGGAGACATGAGTACTGGCAAAGTACATCTACAACAGAGTCTTTACAATGGGGGCATTTTTTTGGCCTGTCCTCCTATTTAAGATCCTCGCGTAAGTGGAAAAACCATGCGTACAGCTGCTAAGGGTAGGGCATGACTTTCCTCGCTCTTGCTCGAACAATTTGGAGGCACCCATCGGCAAACCCACCCTCATCAATTCTGCATCTTCCTGAAAATGTACTTTTAAGCACCTTAATTGCATTTCAGAGATAACCCTGCAGGCAAAGTGACAGGAAGAGAAACCATATGGAGCAGTTTGGCGGTCGGGCTCTTTGTTTTAAATCAATCAAACATCTGCGGCTAATGTAGCTTTGGGCTGCTCCTCAGGAAACATTAGCCCTATTAGTCTGGGCTGGCAGGAACACAAAATAATATATTTATGGACAAAGCACATGTGCATTACTGCTGGAGAGCAAGCAGAGGAGGAGGAAGAGAAGAAGATCTGTGGTCAGCACTTTGCCTTCTTGGGAGGTCAGCTCCAACATGCAAAGAGCAGGGACGAGGAGTCCTGTCTCCTTGCCCCAGCCCCGCACCACCCACTTCCCTGCCCAAGTGCAGCCTCAAGACCCACTGCCCAAGCCCAAAGGGGAAACACCACCAAAAAGAAGCTGGGCAGCTTCTTCCTTTAGAGGAAATGAGGTGGGACGGTGCGGCGGGATGTGTTGCAGTCTGCAGGAGGGAGGGGAACTCTGGGTGGTGGGGACAGCCATGGGGTTGTGTCTGGCTCCCACACCACATCCCTGTAGGGCTGATGTACCACAGCAAGCACAGCACAGGGATCACGTTCATCGCTTAGAGGCAGAGGCAAGGACTGTGCACATGAGCGCAAGAGCTTTGGGGCTGCTTCTCAGCCAGCCACTGCCTCTGTGTGGGAGGGAATTTGTGCTAGAGAAACCTTAAAAGGTGTGAAAATACTGTATATAATCTTAATTAACTCCCCAACCACAGTTTTAGGCTTCCTTGTTTCTATTCCCTACAGGGGAAAACTAAAAAGCCTAGAACATTGAGGGGGGTAAGGTAGAGCATCCATATTCAAGGAAAAGTACATCATTGGCACGGTTTGATTCTGCCAAAACAGGACGTCGTGAATCCCGAAAACATGAGTAATTGTTGAATTTAAGGAAAAAAAAAACCCTATTCAGAGTAAGGAGTTGTATATTAGGTAGGCTGAGACAAACCTTAACTCTGCCCCTCAGTGACACTGTGAAGTAATCATATAACTATGACATTTCAGCTAAGTCTTTAGTCCAACACTAGGTGACCCTGATTTCTAAAATATAATCTAGTTAATGCTTTTTTATTTTTTCTGATGCTATCAACACTGGGCAGGGTCAGGGATCCGGGGATGCCTTAACTGTGACTTTCCAAATTTTGAAATATTTAGTCCATCTTTGCACTTCTTCAGATTATAATGGCAGTGGTTGGGGAGAGGAGGAGGGCAGTGTGAGCAGTTTGAATATTCTTTTTTTAACTACGCATCCATGGATGCATTTCACACTAGTGTGTATATATCAGTTTGAGGAGTTTCCTCTTTTGCCGAGGCTGAAAATGTCAGATTTGTACAGTGACTGTGAAATGCAGAAGGAACACTATTATACACAGAAAATGTAACGACTTAAATCTGGAGGGTAATGGTTGTATTTACATTTCTGGTCTTTCATGAGCATGCTCCTTTGTAAGTTCTGGCTTTCTTGCAGGGATGCAGAGAAGCTAGGCTGGTTTCGTAAAGCAGAGCTCCGGAAGCAGGTAACTCAGCATGCTCTGCAGCCCTCCTTGCTGCCTCTGCAGCTTACGTCCCCTCACATATAGTCTTCCTGCCCACAACCTCTCCCCATACCTCTTGTGCACACAAGCCCCATGCAGGTGTGTGGGTACCCCCACACACTCCGTCCTCCTGCTCTCTTCACAGCCTTTGTGCTTTTCCAAAAGATATGTCAAGTCCCAGTGTTTTCAGTTGCACTAAGTCCATTCCTGCCCTAGCAAATATCCCCTTTTCAGAGCAGACACATCCTTCCATCTTCCTCTTCTCTAACGGACAGATGAATTGTGCCACCTCATGACCTCTGTTCTCCCAGGAGGGAGCTCCATCCGTTATGAAATGGGACAATCTCTGGGACAGACGTTATTGCCTTTTCCTTTCTGAAAGGCTGACAAAGCTTCAGCACACAATGGCAGGAGAGGGACTCACCTACTGTTCTTTGAGAGCCCATGAATGCAGCCTGTGTGAAATGCTTTGCCCCTGAGGGAAGGCTGGAGAAACATCTACACATTTCCTCTGGTGCACTCATAAGAAGGCAGAAGTCTGAAGACTGCTGCTAATTTTGTTAAAGGACGTATTTTCCAAAGTGCTTCCAACTCAGGCAAATTATCCAATTTATTTGCAAATTATTTGAAAATCCATCCTCTACTGAAAAGAGTAAGTGCTGTAATTCTGCCAGAGATCTGCTGCATCCGCACCAGTCACTCACCACCTTCTCCAAGCGCAAAGAAACATCGTCATTCTCAGCAGCATCCCCACCATGCAAAACACACCAGTTTGGTTTGAATTTTCCCAGCATCGCAAGCTGAGGGGCTTCAGGAGGAAACCGAGGGATACCTCAGCTGTGAGGACAGGGAACTGCTGCTGATGGAGCTTCCCAGTGTGGTCAAGGGCATCCTGGGAGGGTGGCAAGAATGAGTAGGACGTGTTTCTGGGAAGGAGAAATGGTAGAAGGGAGTTTGCTTTAAAAATAATGTGTATGTGCACCCATAGGCCACATACTGTGGTGGAGGAAATACAGGAGGCAGCCGAGGTCTTGCAGCAGACCTCCCCTGAGCATTGGCTGCTCTGTGGTCCCCTCAGTGGCCCAGCGGAGCTGGCACCTGTGTTTTGGGGGTTACAGAAGAGTATGGGGCCCCAGGCAGCACATAGGGTTTGAATTGACTGAATTTCCACAGCTTCCCACAGAGGACATTGCTATTGCGAGTCATCCTAGCTCATGTGGTTGAAGGCAATCATCATATACAATATATATGTAATCATCAGCTATAACAAAGGGGGTTTTTCTTTCTTGACCCATACTTTGTGGGAACTCTTTTTCAAAAAAAAAGGGTGTGGGAGTTTCTCATCAGCAATGACGTTGGCTCAAATAAGGGTGGCAGCCCTTCCCCATGTGACTGAAGGTCTCTTGTGACCCCAAAGAGATGATACTGCAAAAAAAGAATGTGGAGAAGAGTCAGCGTAATTCCAAGTTTAGTTTGTCCTGTCGTCAGCTACTTGAAAGTCTTCAGTGCTGGTCCAATGTCTGAAGTGAAGGACATGGAAATATAATTATGAAAGGAGAAATTAAGTCCTTTGGCATGAACGTTTGTTGCTGTGGGGAGAGGGAGGTTGTGGCTACCCTTGTGAGAAGTGAGAAACAATCACTTTGGATCACGTAGTGACCACACGCACATTTGAAGGTGTCTGATAAAACTCCGATCGATGTTCAGAAACAGATACAGCTGTGGGGCAGACCCAGGGGAGGGATGGGACCTCAGGGGGGCTGTCCCTCTGCCTTCACACCCCTTTGGACGAGATCCATGGTGTCCTTCCTCCCAAGGAAAAAGGATGCACAGGGCTGGTACCAAGTGAGCTTTGGCCCATGGCCTCTGGGCTGGGCCCCTTTTGGCTCTTGTCCTTTCGTTAGTAGTTCATTGACAAGGCTGTGCTTGCGCGGGCTTGGCAACCCTCTGCAAACAGGCAGTGAGGAGCCCTGCCCAGCTCGTGGTGGGTCACCAGATCAGGTCAGCTGATAGTGGTTCTTTGCATCTTCAGCCTGACCGGCACCACCTCTGTCAGCTTTGTAAGACCCATTGTCTGGGAACATAAAGAGTGGCCCTAACCTTCCCCCTAGGTATGAAATCAGGTGGTGTTTGTTTTCTTCTGCTTTCAGTAATTATTAACTGTGTGGAAGGGCTTAGGGTTTACTGCACAGGTTACTGTGGAGCACCTTGCTCAGGGAAGGTGCTCTGCACAAGACAGGGGGCTTGTTTGCTCCTTGGTGCTCCTGCAAGATAACAAAGACATTGAACAATGGGAACCCAATAATCTTCCTTTTTCCCCCTTGACCATTAATTTGATTCATGGTACTTTTTGTTTGTCACTGATGAGTAATGAGCTATTTCATCTTCCCTCCAGATCTATGCAGAAATGATAGGTACACATCATGCAATGTAAAAGACCTATAGATTTAACTCCTTCGCCCAACAACGCGCTGCTAATAACACATGCCTTAGGAATAGTGCTGTGGTAGCAGAGGGGAGAAGTATTTTTTTTTAAATCTACCTTTGATTAGGGACATACATTTTTGGAGTGACGGCCTGCCAGAAATACAGTGTTACACAAGCTCTCATCAACCAGCATCCTGGAGTAGCTCATTTTTCTCTCTCAAGGTCATTTTGTTATTATGCAATTGCACAAGCAAGGCAGGGACTAAACGGGTAAAAAAGATGAAGAAGGTTTTGACACACTCCCAGAAGCACAGGGCCTTCAGCACTGTCCATTTAACTATGTAAGTTTGAAGTATTCCCCACACTTTCATTCAATTTGGTAATTTTTGAGCAGCCCCTATGCAGTCTGAGGCACAGGAGTGCCATCTTGCCCCGCAAGCCGGATGCCTCGGGGTCCTGCTCTCCCCGTGCCAGGCTGCAGCCACGTGAGGAGGGTGCTGTGCAAATACCCGAGCCTCCTTCCCACCCATCTGTAGCATGGGGCACCTTCTTCAGGCTCACCTTGAGCAGTCATAGCCAGAAACCCCTGTGCCAGGTCAGCCTGGCGGTCCTTCCAGCCCAGTCCTCTTTCTCCAGCAATGCCCAGTACAACAGAGGCTCGGTGCCATTGGGACCAGTATAGGTTAGTGGCAGTGGCACCCCAGCTGGCAGGCAGCCCTTGTTCATGCCCCCCTGACTTACCCCAAGTGGCTGCAGGAGAATATATGTGTGGGCTAATAGTGGTGCTGAAACGGCGATGGTTTTCCAGAGCCCTCCGGAGCTGACTCATAGGACAGAGCTGAGCCAGAGATGACAGGGGGATAGAAATCAGGGCCCTGACGAGCTTCTCTGTCAATGATCTATTTATTTTGTGCCCCATCTTCTCCTCCTGCCTGTTGGCAATGAGGAGAATTCATAAATGACGGTAATAAATGCGAAATGACAGCTAATCTTAATTGACTAAAGCTTCCCTCAAAAGCCTGGGTCGTGCTGGATGTAATATGCTTTAAACGTAAAAATATAAGCCAGGAAATTACACTGGCAGTTTTACATGCCTTTAATCGGGCAGGTTTTATGCTGCCAAGCAACAAAATCAAGGTGGGATCCAGTTGAGGGGGATTTTTTTTCCTCAAAACATGACCTCTCCAGTTCGGCGGCCTCGCATTGCTCCTCAGCCCCGCCGCCTCTGTTTCCCAAACCTCTAAATTTGGGCTTTGAAGCAGCACCACTTGGTAGGAGTTTATTTTCTGCCTAATCTAACCTCATTGTTCTGGGCATCCACCACCTGCTCAGTGCAGCCATGAAGACGCAGCCGAGGTGTGCCTCGGGGCAGCCCTGTATTTTGCCACCAACATTTTGCCTTATTACTTATTTTCTCTCCACCTATAATGCACCACGGACTGTTATTTTTCCAATAAAACACTTTTTTCTCCCAGGAAATGGGTGTTAATAGCAAGATGTGCCCTTAAGTCCCACCAACTCCAGAACATTTTTCTCTGGAAACCAGAGCAGGTTGGGGGTGCCCAGGGGCTCTTTGGAGCCAGGGGAGAAGGAGGAGGAGGCCAAGCACACGCCAGCTATTCCTTTCAGGACAGGCAGGCAGTGCTTGGTGCACCCCTGGCAGACCTCTCCTCCCATCAGAAGGCATCCAAAAGCCGCAGTATTTTCCGGTGCTCCCCGCAGGAGCCGTGCACCAGGGAGCTGGGGCTGTAGAGACTGCTCCTGCTCCCGCCTTGGGCTTACGGCACCATCTTGCTCCCCAGATTTCTTGGCTCAGAGGGCAGTGTCCACTATGTTGGGGCTGGGACATGTGAAGAGTGAGGGCCAAAGGAGAGGGTAGATGAGGAAGGGAACCTGAAGACAACATTGTTTTTGCAGTCCTGCCAGGATGCTCCTGCTTGGGGTTTCTTTCCCCAGCTTTGGTAGGTCCCCTCCCTGCCGCCTCCCCCGCCTGCCATGCCAGCTCGGCTGGGGTTGTACTGCGGCACTTTCGTGAGAGCATCCCAGAGACTTCAAAACCTCCTCCTCATCCTGGCAGAATGACTTGCAGTTTTTCTGAAAACTGGCAGGCAGCCTCAGTGCTTTACCATGGGAAGAGGCTTAACCCCTTCCCTCCTTTACTTCTTCCCTCCCCTTCCCCAGGCCCAGAGCGTCATCCTGCTGGTCTGACTGGGAACTGGCTGGAGGAAGGACAGAGGAGGAAATACTTTATTTTTAAAAGGATTTAGCCCTCACGGCTCCGTGGTTCAGGGTGCCGGGAACGCAGCCTTGCACTGACAGCCTGAGATTTCATCCGTCTGAGGCCACAAGAAATAATCATTGGCATGTCATTTTTGGAAGGGGCAATTATTGAGGATTTGGGGTCAGTTGGTTGGTTGAGGGGGGTGTGAAACATTTAGAAGTGGGAGGAAAAGGTTTATCCTTCAGGCACTGCAGGGAAGAGCTGGCAGTGGCTCAGAGGGCTCCCAGCCCCGAAGGAATATTTGAAAGTTTTCCTATTTTCTAGCTCTGCGTAAGAGCAACCTGCAGCAATCGCGCAGCAGGGATCCGGGACTCCCGCCTCCTCTTCCTAGATTTGCCTTGTGCTTGGTGGCGTGATCGTCTTCAAGAACACCCAATTTCTTGGTTAATTTTCAAAAACACTTTTTTTTTTTTTTCCCCCCAGAGGAAGCTTTGCAGGTACAAAACCCATTGGGGTTCAATGCACTGCCACTGCAAAAACAGCTATCCACCCGGCTCCCTGGTTTGTACCCAGTTAATGTGGGACCCTGGGGTGCTGCCTCTCTCCCCCTCTGCCCGTGGGCTCCTCTGCACCCCCCACCTCCCTGGGGCATCCCTGGCTCCCTGCTACTGCTCGGGTGGGAATAACCACCCTTCACCCCTGGCAGAGGCTGGCCGGGACGGCCAGGGAACATGTGGGAGAGGTGAGGGCTGGGGAGGAGGAAGACTAAGAGGCTGCCACAGTGATGGGGTCCAGCCCAGTAAGCCAGGCTTTAAACTTTTTCATTCTTCTTTTGCAGACATGGTTCCCACTCCTGCGATGTCAAGACTTCAGATTATTGGGAGATAAATTTAGAATAGATCTGAAAAGTAATTTAGAGACCTAAAAATAGCCTGTGAGCCTGCATATCCAGTGACTGTACAACCAGAAGGGAGGAGAAAGAAAAAATGACTGGGGGTGGGAGGAAGTAGGAATAAACAATTATTAGAGGGGGCAGCCATGATAGAGAGAAATCTTGAGCGCATGTGTGCCTGATCACTCCGATCAGGAGCCAGACAGCAAGCTATCTTAACTTGTCCCTGCACGCATTGAGAAAATATGACCAGCTCTTTTGATATTAAAATTAAGAGATGCTATTTCATGTCGCAGTGGGTAGCCCCATGTGACTTCCCACTGCTTTGCCCTCTGCACCCTGCCCTGGTGCCAGAGGCATCACCAGTGCCTGTAGCCCAGCGGGACATGATCTTCCTCCCTTCCTTCCTTCCTTCCTTCCTTCCTTCCTTCCTTCCTTCCTTCCTTCCTTCCTTTCTTTCTTCCTTTCTTCCTTTCTTTCTTTCTTTCTTTCTTTCTTTCTTTCTTTCTTTCTTTCTTTCTTTCTTTCTTTCTTTCTTTCTTTCTTTCTTTCTTTCTTTCTTTCTTTCTTTCTTTCTTTCTTTCTTTCTTTCTTTCTTTCTTTCTTTCTTTCTTTCTTTCTTTCTTTCTTTCTTTCTTTCTTTCTTTCTTTCTTTCTTTCTTTCTTTCTTTCTTTCTTTCTTTCTTTCTTTCTTTCTTTCTTTCTTTCTTTCTTTCTTTCTTTCTTTCTTTCTTTCTTTCTTTCTTTCTTTCTTTCTTTCTTTCTTTCTTTCTTTCTTTCTTTCTTTCTTTCTTTCTTTCTTTCTTTCTTTCTTTCTTTCTTTCTTTCTTTCTTTCTTTCTTTCTTTCTTTCTTTCTTTCTTTCTTTCTTTCTTTCTTTCTTTCTTTCTTTCTTTCTTTCTTTCTTTCTTTCTTTCTTTCTTTCTTTCTTTCTTTCTTTCTTTCTTTCTTTCTTTCTTTCTTTCTTTCTTTCTTTCTTTCTTTCTTTCTTTCTTTCTTTCTTTCTTTCTTTCTTTCTTTCTTTCTTTCTTTCTTTCTTTCTTTCTTTCTTTCTTTCTTTCTTTTTTTTTTTTCCTGATAAAGTGGTGGGAAACACCATTTGCCCTGGGTACCGAACCAGATGTGCAGCTGGCAGGAATCAAATAGCAGACAGGATTTTTTTTTTTCAGGAGTTTTGGGAAACTGAGTAAACACAACTCAGCCAGTGATGGGGATTTGGTGTAGCAGGGTTGGACCTGGGGACCACTGACAGCTCCTGGCATGGTGAGCCAGCTCCAGCATGCCAACAGGAAATCCAGCCAAGAGCAAAAGGAGATGGGAATGGAGACAAGTGACAACATATGAGAAAAGTGTCCATGCCGGGGAGAAGCCACCCACAGCACAGGGCCACAGTTCATGTTGGAGGCAGGACCAGGTGCCCCAGCCAGAGCTGAAACGGGTCTCTTGGTCCCCCATGAGAAAACAGCGTGGTGGGAACAGGGTACTGGACCCCCATCACAACACCAGAGCCCCCAGGGGGAGCATGGCAGCCCTGGGTGGGTGATGAGGAGGGGGCAGAGGGGTCTGCAAATGTTTCCTGCATGTTGAACGTGAGCTGCGGAGAGGAGATAAACACCAGTGCTGCAAGCTAAGCATTGCCTCATATCACGCCTTCCTTTTATAACCTCTTCTTTTTAATATCCTGTTGAGACAAACAGCCTATGCCCATGTGCTGGGGGGACTTGCTGAGCAGCTGAGCGTCTTGGAGCATCTCAGCCTGAAAGATGCTCAAATGTACCAGAATTTCTTAGAGCACCTCAGCCTAAAAGATACTTAGATGTTCCCATTGGGGAGCATCTTTCAGGCTGATATGCTCTAAGAAATTCAGTACTGCAGCAAATGCTGTGCTGCCAGACCTCTCCTGTCCCAACCTCTGCTCCCGCAGAGGGACGTGACATGGCCACAGGGTCTGGGTCAGGCACCTTGATTCAGTGCTGCCAAACTGTGGAGGGCAAGGACTGCAGTAGGACAGGGAGGAGATGTTACAGGTGCTGAGATGGTCAGTCCAAGGACACATAGGATGCCACGGACATCTCCCACATGGTCTTTTTGAATGCCACCTGGGCACTATAATGCTCTTGTTTAGCTGGAGCTGGCATGCACAAACACAGGCATTGGGTAGGCAAAACATGGCTTCATGTGTGACGACGCTGCTGGCCACCATGAGTCTGTGTCCTTTAAATGCTCCTGGCTGCAGCAACATCACCTCATCAGTGGCCTGATGTACTTCTTCCCGCCTCTGCAAAATCCCTGTCTCTGGAGGCTGTTGTTAGGTGTCCGGCAGCACATGGAGGGAGAAGAGCAAGAGCTTCTCTTTTACTTACACCCCTGGCCTCTGATGACTGATGCTCAGCACACAGTGGCATTTCAATTTTCCCCTTGAACCGTGAATCGCACCCTGTTTCTGTAACAAGGGCTTTTGGGGTGGACATGTCATCCCTTGTGTGGTCTGTCACCATGCTCCCACCTCTGATAGGAAGGAGGGTCACAGGGGACGGTGCAGGCATGAGCCAGGGTCTCACCTCTCCTCGCACCATCAGCACCCAGACTGGGAAGGCAGGTGGCCCAGCAGCCACGTCCAGCAGCACAATGCCCAAGCAGGCTTGGCCATGGCGGTAATCGCCTAAACTGTGGGATAAGCTTCCAGCCTTGCAGGCTTGCCTCAGCACCCTTCAGCATCCCAGCCAGCCCCATACTCCAGTCACGGTGGGGCCAGATCCTGCTTCCCACCATGGGCTGATGACCATCCTGCGTGGGGGAGCCAAGGTGAGGGAAGCAGCCTCACCTTGCCCCAGCTCCCATTGCTACCAGCCCCACCAGTAAGGTCTGGTGAACTGTCGCTTCCCCTCATCAGCAGCTGGTGCAGCACCAGTTGCCTCAGTGAAGGAATGTGCTGGTGGAACAGCTCGGGGGGACACTTCCTACTCGCCTGTCCCTGGTTATCAACACCAAAAAACCCCACCCTTTCAATTAAACGTGTAGCTCAGACTACACTTTTCTGTCACTTTGGGGACAACCTATTTTTGCAGGGCATGCCAAGGTTTTCGGCTGCTTTGCCCCCACATGGCAACAGGCCTTGTGCCTTGGGTTCCTACAGCCCATCTCCACAGGGGTGGTCCCTACCTCGGGGTCAGCGGGGTCTGTCCCCACCAGAGCTGCACATCCTCAGCTCACCCTGCCTGTGTCGCTCTGTCCTAACAGTGACATGCAGTGGCAGAACACTGCAACGGAGGCTGGAGATACCCTTGCCCTGGCCTGAGCTGCTGGGCCCAGTTACAGCACCCAACAGGCTTCTGTGGCCGTATCTTTTTTTTTTTTTACTAATGGGTCAATATTATCTCCATAATGAATTTTGCTCTTGTTTTGTACAGCAATGTTTTCTTTGAGCTCCTTTTTGTTATACCCATGCACGCACACATGTAAGCCTACTATAAAATTTTCTGCAGGGATGCAGGTAGGCAGTACTAGAGCTGCTACCGCTTTTCCTAGGGCAGGGCCAGCAATGCATCTGCATCGATGCTGCGATGCTGCTGCATCTCCTGGAGCAAGTAGGGTGTATCGAGAGGCAAGGCTGGCACAGGCTGGGGGATCCCGGCTGCCTCACTCATACCCCGCGCCCCACACAGCCCCGCCGTCTCCCCATCTCTGGGGTTCTCAGTGCCTGCTGGTGACAGATTCACTGAAGCAAAGGGAGCTTCTCCCCTGCCCTGCAGCCAAGGGCAGCAGCAGCCCTCCCTCTCAGCAGGTTAGCAGGGTGCAGCGCCCGTTCAGACCTGGCAGAGTGGGCCCGCGGCCGTGCCCCAGCACATACTTCTGCACTGCTTACCTGCTGCTGCTTGCAGATCAAGTAGCTAATGTCTATGCAGTCCCATTTAAACCCACAATCAAATTACAGGAACAAAATTAGAAGCCAGACTGGAGCCACTTTAAAACTTGCCCCTTATTTAATAATTCTGTCGCAGTTATTTTTCCTCTTATCACCATTTATTCTCATTCTGGGGCCAGTCTGTAATAACAGAGGAGGTTCATTTGTGCTCCCCCTCCTCTTCCCAGTGTCTAGTCTTTCTACATGGGTTTCATTTCTGCCTTGTGAAAAGACATTAGGATAAATAAAACAACGGTGCAGTACTATAGAGGTCTAAGTTAATGGGACCACACTGCACTCACCCCTTCCATGATCCTCCCTTTCCCATATGAAAGTGGTGAATCAAATAGATGAAATCCCTATTTCAGCCCGGCCCGTACCTATAGGTATCAATCCATCTGGTGTGGAAGAAGAAATTGCAGTGTAGCTCTTTCCTTCAAGGCAGCACTGTGCAGAAGCAGGAGCCGGGAGAAGGTGCTGGGGTGATTTGGGAGCGCCATCTCCCCTCTAGTGGGGTCTGCGCAGAATTGATGGAGGAAAGGAGGCGAGAGCCTCCCCTTCCTTCCCTGCTTCCTGCTGTATGCCGGCGCGGCCAACGGTGCAGGCGTGGAGATATCGGGGTGGCAGGGACGCGCAGCCCCAGCTAGGAGCTGGCTTGCACTGAAGGAGCCAGGGGAAATACTCCTGTAATCATTTGCCTACTAATTACAGATTGTCTCAGTGAGAGGCTGGATTCATTCACCTGGCTGGATTTTCATCTGTTTCTGGATATCACCAGGAAAAAAAATAAACGCAGCTTCTCACTAGCCCTTCAGCATTTTAGTAAAAACTGGGTTTAGATCCCTTTTAAAATCTAGTCTATAGCTGTTCTACAATAGGCAAGCACTTCTGTGGGGTTAATAGCTGTCATTCCCAAAACTACCACTGAAATCTGCTAGTATTTAAAAAAAAAATAGTTTATGCAACATTTTGGTGACAACAGCCACTGTGGCACACCTGAATTCTTGTTTTCTATGAAGAAGACATAACCCTAACTCACGGTAGGTACGGACTCGGGCATTTGCTGGCAGAAACCATGGCAGGTGCCACACAGCGTGGAAGCTGCTTCAGGGTGATGCCCAAAGTCCCAGCACAGCCTGATCCTGCCTGTGCAGAACAGAGAGCTACCCACCGGCACGGGGGCTGAAGCATGGGAGATCTCCATGAAGGAAAGCGTGAGGATCTGTGGCCTGGGAAAGGCGTTCTTGACTGGGGACCTGCTGCATGCCGGGCCTCTTGCAGGGCGCAGAGAGGGGCTGAAAGCTGGGCAGGAGTCCATGCGGGGCCGTGAGCTGGCCGGCAGGTTATCTCCTCAGCTTCCTCTGCACCCTACCTGCACCCACTATTACCCTGCAAAGTTTCTTTGTAGACACAGCTGAGTATTCCTGAAGACTTCAGCTGCAAGCAGGCTAACTGCAGATGGATTGCTTGGACAGAGATGTTTAAGATGCCCAAGAGGCTCAAAGCTTTCATCCTGTAGCTCAGGCAGCTGGACGCAGGGAATTAAGTTGTGCGTTGGGGGCGTGCAGCAAGCAGGGGTGACAGTGGCACAGTGCTCAGGCCCTGCAAGCCCGGAAACAAGCCAGAGCCAAGGGCTGCATAGGGCTCACTATCCCACCGCTCTCAGGAATGATCACATGCTGGTCCTTCTGTCCATGCATGACCCCACTACTGGAATCCTCCTTCCACCTGCACACCCTCGCTAAGCAGAGCGCTTGCAGAACAGTTATTTTCCTTAACCTTGTATTTACCAAAGCATCCCCTGCCACTCACGAGGCAAAACTGGCCACTGGCACGTGGTCAAACACAGGAGCTCAGTGTTCAGCAGGACAAGCCAAGGGAGATCAATCTCACTCCTGGCAGGCACTGAGAACATGAACCTCAGTTAAACGTGAGCAATCATCCCCTTTTCAGAGGGGTGCTCTAGCTGGGGGATTTGCATCCACTGAGCTGTTTAGCCTCCGTTTTAGGTTTGCGCTCTGACTGAATGCAAATGTCTTTAAATAAAGTCAAAGCAGAAAAGATGCTGGATATCAGGCAAGCATTTAAATATCACAAAGCTACAAAGGAAGTGATAGCCTCACCTTGCTCCACATACAGCTCCAGTCATTTACACATCAAGGTGGTGAACTCAAGAGTGCAGAAATAGACCTGTAAATATATGGAGATTCTGCTTTTGCAGTAGTTCCATTTTGAAAGCATATCTACTTCTTAGCATACATTTGGGTCACACTCCACCTCACAGCCCTCAACCTGCCTTCCCAAACAAGCTGTTTCAGCTTGCTAGCTTTCCTCTACAAGTGAAGCATAAAATACAAGTAAACACCTAAATTTGGTGTTGTCACCGCTTTCATCTTGCCAATTACTATTGCAAATTATGTACATATCCAAAAATGCCTGAAGTTCAGTGCAGTATGTTCTTGCTACTTGTGTTTCTTATTTTTAAAATATACATGACATATATTTCCATGTTTTATATTTCTACATTCTACTGGCCACATCCAAACCTTAAGGTAGGATATTCCTGTGATCAAAACACAATGAGGCAAAATGGAATACAGTCAAGGACCCCCACTCCTCTTGTAAAAGATGGATTTATGATCTTTAGTGACAAGTCTTATTGTACATCTTGATTTTTCATCTTACCTAAGGTAATCCAGCATCGCCCCTACCTCATGCTTTGCCATCAGCTCATTTTTGACTTGTGAGAAGGCCATTTCTCATGATTTCTTGAGCACTGCAGGAGACAGACATTCTTTAAATGTTTCCCATCTGAGTACCAGTCTGAGGCAATGGCATCCAGCTTGTGAAATAGCACTTGCATTCAAAGGACAAGCTTTAGTCAAAGTAGGGATACCAAAACTTTACAGTGCCACGCATACCGTAGACCCAAGCTTGCCAGGCAGTATTCCCTCTAGCTGGTGCTGCAGGCATCCTCCTTACCTCAGTAAGCCGTGTTATTGTGGGGCAGCCTTGGCTAGCCCAAGTAAAACTGAGCAGAATGGAGCTTCTAGCTTGCTGCCTAGCTCCAGCACCCAGAGAGAAAGCTGTAGCTAAGACAAAGATTCAGTGTAAAACCAAAAGGGAGGCAATGAGGAATTAATTATATGAGAAGATACTTCAGTTTAGCACCTAACTGGATTACAGACGCTGGCTGAACTGGGGCTTTGTCATCTCCTTGCAGGTGCTCCTTCGGCAGCAGGCTACATTCTGCTCTAGCTCAGAACTTCACACCTACCCCAAACATGTCAGCCAGGTTCTTCTCTCTCCTTGTTTGCCAGCCCTCGCTCCCTCTGCGCTCTCGGCACCCCTGAGCCTTTCCCTCACCATTTCTCTTACCCTCACCCAGAGCTGAACCAGCTCTTGAATCAAACATTCACACACCCCCCGTTCAGCTGAATTTTGCTGTTTTCAGCTGCATCATTCATTTCTAGCTCTTACTGTTCCTTGTGGTGTATGCTGTCATGCCAGTTACGGGCCTCTGCTCTGTGCACCGGTCCCTCCACCACCTGCCTGAAAAACTGAAGTCTCCAACCATTTTAATCTACTGCCACTATCACCAAAACGTCTCTCTCCCGTTACCTCTAGCAACTTACCCTTTGACAAGTTTCACTATGTTTCCTCCAAAATAAATGCCCAGATGAAGGCTTCTGGCACTTGCATGTGCTGCCATGCTTAAACACCGCAGGATGGGCTGACAGTGAACTGGCCAATGTAACAGAACCCGGCGAAATGACAGATAGTTGGAAGAGCCCTAAGAAATTACCCATTTAAACAGCAGTTGACTAATAGCCTTAGGCTTCTGGAGGCTCACATTTTAACAAATGCTCGCAAAATAGGCAATCCTGAATACATCTGCCCATAAGTTGATTCCAGATGGTTTTGTTGTATTTAATCTTGTCTTACTCCCTGACAAAAAGCTGAATAACTGTGATCTGGAAGGGCTCGGAATTTGAGGAACCACAGCGGACCACAGAGAGCGTTTCAGACAGAGACTGTCACATCAGTTCAGCACAAACAGTTGTAGCAACCTTAAAAAGATAAGGTTTAAAAAGAAATGGCAGCATTGGTTTAATTCGAGTGAGACCAGATGACGGCATTTCTCCTGTTTGGACCTATTTTTCCAAGCTTGACGCCTACAAATTCACATTCTTCATTTCACAATCAGATACAAAGAGGGACTTTTTTGTGATGGTTGTGAATGTTTTATTATAGTCTTATCAATAAATTACTTCTCTGAAAATCAGTTTTTCAGAACTAAAATCTAATCTAGCAGGGTTCAATAAGTAACAAGATGAACTCAGCCATGCAAACAAAATATTACTAAGTTACTTTAATAAAATTTTATCACAACAACCTCAGGAAGAAGAGCGTGTCCTGGAGACTTAGACAGTTAATCTTGGATTTTATTAATATTTTGAGTTCTTTTTGTTATGCCCTAGCTTCTGGTACATAGCTGTCTTCATTTTGATGCTAGAATGGGATAGATCTTTAGCTGCTTTTACGCCTGTGATTCTTGTCTTATTTTATAGCGCTGCAATAAAAATAGCACCATCAGTGTTCAGTGCTCGCTACAGTACATTTAAGCAACTGGCCATTGCACTGAAACACAACTTCTGGAGAAACTGAGCTTATTCCTAGACAATAATGGCTCACAAAAGGTCTAGCTCCCAAGTCTTTCCAGTATGTGCCATTCATTTTCTGTTCAGCATCTCTTATGATGTTTATTAAAGTAACTTTATTGGGTTATGTTGCACACAATAGGGTATTCAAAATTCCATCTTGACCTTCACAGCAGTATCTAATACTGCCTGGAAGACAACCAACAAACATTTTCCTGTATATACAATCAGCATTCCGAGCTTGCAACTACTTGTTGACAAATGCTTACCAGTTCCAGTTAAATACAAGAAAACCTAAGAACACTGAGGCATTTGAAAATAAGAATTACTGTATTTTTAATGTATTTTGGATGGTTTAGCTCAACTTACTAATTAATCGTGTTTTCCAGGGCTTAATTAACACACAATTTTTACAAAAGCAACATCATATCTTAGTATTAATCAAACACAACATTTAAGATTTTTTTTATTGTGCAAAACTTAAGCAATAAGTCTTATTAGTACAATAAGCTGAGAAAGCAAGGGATATTTAAAACAATATTCACATTCAGCGTGCACTTTTTATCCCTACTTCCATCTTTTCATGTGGAATCTAGAATTCCCATCAGTAAGTGCTATCTGAAAATACCAACAGTTTGTTTCATTTTTTGCTATTTGGAGGAGACTCAGAATATATTTTTGCATTAGGTTTTTACACACAATTAAAACAGCTGTTTAAGTTGATAAATACAAATTAGACACCGAAAAGGGTGAAAAAATACATACTGAAGGCATCCACCTACATAGTGGCATGACTGAAAATATATAGCTTATATTCAAAAATATAATTGATATTCTGGTTTCCCATTTTGAACTCAATATTTTAGCAAATAACCCAAAATTTTGTTTAAAAATCTGGCATCTGCTAACTGAAAAAAGTAATTTAATTCGATAGGTTTTTTAAATTAAAATCTTTAGCTTATTAGATATTAAGTACTGCCAGTCAAGGCAGTCACAAAGCCTGTTTGATGTTTACATAGCACCATATAGATAAATACCTCCTTCA
The DNA here is from genome assembly GCA_013400875.1 of Anhinga rufa. Lineage (NCBI taxonomy): Eukaryota > Metazoa > Chordata > Aves > Suliformes > Anhingidae > Anhinga > Anhinga rufa. Next base: position 26,352 of record VZTV01002745.1, read on the forward strand.
GAAGAGAGAGAGATAATGTTGGGCTGGGAAGATAATCAGAGTATTTCCTGAATATTTTAGGTATCTTTACCTTCTCATAAATATGTGCAACAATTCCTTAATTTGAGAAAAAAATGCACAGAATTCCACTCAAGCTTTAAGACGGTGCTATCATCAATTTATATTTTCTATGTATAAAAGTATCAAGAACTATTCAGTAGTCAATTTAATATTCAAAAGCAGACCCAAGCTTGTTAAAAAACAAACCACCACATAATTTGGCTTTAAAGTGACAAAGTATTTTGCTTAATATAATTTACCACGCATGTGAAGAACTAACATCAACCTACTATTTCAAAAAGACGCAGAGACTGTATTATCTCTGATACTGAAATACTCAATTAAAATATATTATCATATAAAGAATCTCCAAGAAATATTATAATTTGTTACAGTGGTATTGTTCATTCCAGTAATAATCCTTCCTATAAGGAGGCTGCATGTTAACTAAAATACACTAACACGTTGTCCCCAATTAGAGAACATGAATATTCTTCCTCTGCCTCTCCTCCACCCCAAACTTACTAAAAAGCAGACTAGGTTTTCTACCTAAAGAAAAAGGGAATTATGCTCACTATCCAGATGGCCGTTCCCTAGCCCTAATCAAAAT
>VZTV01002746.1:0-21784 GCA_013400875.1 Anhinga rufa
TTAAGAGTGAACAAAAGCACAGAAGTGACATTTCGTTTATACTGTGAGTATCTTGATGTGAATTTCAAACAATACAAAATCACTGTAATAGACAACAGAAAGGTCTTTTCATAGAAAACTGAAATTCCCTTTGGAAACACTGGTTTACACTGTCCTGTCAACACAAACTATTTTTCAGTATTTCTGTACTGTAACTCTGCTTGGGTAAGTCAAGCTAGGTCAAGGGAACATCAGCAGCTGTGTTCTAGAAAACAAGGGCTGACACTTAACGTTTCTGAATAATCAGTATTGTTCCTAGGGGATATTTCATTTCCTTTGGAGCCTGCTCCAAGCCAATATCTGAACGTGGCATTAAAGAGGCTTGTCATTTTTCCTATGAAGTATGAAATTGAGCCTATCTCGATGTTTTTCTATGAATTATTTAGTGCATTGTTGTATTTTGATATTATTGCCAATTTCTCTATCAGCAAATTATACTGTCTCTACTTGCAATTCTGGCTTAGAAAGACAAAATAGAACTGTAAATATATTTTGTTTTCATCTAGAAGTGATGAAAAATAAGGTAAAAGTGTCAATGCTCTCTGCCAAATTCAGGAACTGTTAACACTGTACTTTGAGATGAATGTGAAGCTTCATAAGCTGGTAGAATAAGCATCAGTAGGTAACTATTAGAAGCGGGAGGAGTATTAGAGGGCAGAAACAGGAACCTTGTGATGTTTTATGGAGCAGTGTCCGATATTTTTGATCAGATCAGCAAATAGCAAATCTTGAAACCTTACAGTTCATCCTGTGCATAGAAAAAATGGGTTATAAGAAGAGACATAGAAGCAATTTTAATGAAACGGACTGACAGTTTGGCAGTAAACTGTACCTGATGAATTGGATGAAAGCCAAAAGAAAAAGAGCAAAAACTGAGAAGACATAAATCTACTTTCATCATTTTTGCAATAACTTCTTAAATTGTTTCTGTCGTTGAATAGTTATACTTAAAAAGCTATCATACATCTTGAGCTTCAGTAATTAACTTTTTCTTTCTTTTTTATGATTCCAGGAAAAGATGATTTAAGAGGTTTTGTCTCCTACAGACTCTGGCTGACAATGTTCACACCTGAGGAACATTGCGATATGTTAGTATTATAAAACTGGTTTACATTCCTGTGGAAAACCTTGTGCTTTAATGTGCTGCAGACCTTGCTAGGGGTCATGTCCCACAGGAGAAGCTGATCAACGCTGCACTAGGTCAGTTGAGCTATCTGGAATTTATACTAGTTTAGCAAGGGCAGTTATATGATTTACTAGCAGGCAGTGTGTAATTACCTGAGGCCAAAACATTAGGCAATTTTAATACATAGAGCATTGGATATTTTGCAGCTCAAATAATTGCAGCTGCTTTTTTTTTTTTTTTTTTTTTTTTAACCAAAAGAGGTTTTCAATGCAAGATTTCCAAATATTTAAGTAGTATCCTGATCCTCATCTAGAAATTAACTCAAAAAGGAAAGGCAGACACAGACACAGAATTTAGGAGTTAAGACAGGAATATTAATAGGGATTGAGCACTGCAGAACTCTGAACAGGACCCAGAAGAGTCATTCTGAGATGGCAGAGGAGAACACAGCTCTGTGAAAAAGCAAGCACCTTGAGATAGAGGAAGCCTTAATCACTGTCACAAAACTCTTCTTTTGCTTCATAAACTCTTTAAATAGACTCTCTAATTAAATACCTCAGGATTCTGTGGTTCTAGAAGAATGACTAAAGGCTAACCACTGCTCTTGCAGGGATGACTAAAGCCTATCAGAAGACAAAGTCTTGAGGAATATTTTCCCCCTATTTGTGGATGATAATAATGGAATTAATGGGAAATCTCTGAAAGACCACTGGACTTATATTTAATTAAGGATCCCATGAACCACAACAGAGCAGCAGTGTAGTGCACAGTGTGAAATGTAATTGTTAATGTAAAGGTTAATGAGTTAATTAGACACATTTAAATGTTTAATTCAAAAAAATGTTCATCCGGTATCTGTGATGGGAGCCATTTTGTTTCCTTTATTTACACAGCATAGGGTTTTCTATCCCCAATATACTCTACAGGTATGAAATTCAACATATGGTAAGCTGGCTTTAGTTAAAAACTGGAAAAAAAAAACCCAAGGAAATTATGGCCTTGATTCTAAATCTAACTTTTTATTTCCAACTATAATATACTGGACTTGGGTGAGGTTTAAGACACATCCCAGAACAAACCATAATAATTAATCTGCATGACTGCACTTAGCACAGATCAGACACATCTCACAATTGTAGTTCTCCTCCTTGCTTCTAGGCAGCAGTAAATTTACACTGACATAGACCAGCACAAGAGTACTACTGCTACATGCTGGCTAAATTAGCCTGGCTAGTGAGCAAATATGTTACTATTGGCAAGAAAGTAAGCAAGAGATGAGAAGAAAAAATAAAGACCTTCATATTTCTTGAGTGAGAACACAAAGATATCAATGCAACTTTTGAGTTTGCAAAAACATTCAATAGATTTTTTTTTTATTTATACACGGTGTATAATGGGTGCGGGGGGGGGGAAATAAGATAAACCTTACTTTTTCCATAGAAAAGCCATGATCCATGACCTTTGTGGGATCCACTTCCTTTGTGGGAAGTGGCAGTTTGAGTTCCAGCCCAGGCCTAAAATGTGAATACATTTTAACTGAAGAGCATACTGGTAACATTGTTAGGAACTTGCTACTTACAAAGAATGGATAAATCTGACTAAAGTGTTGTGATTTCCTCAAAACAAAATGGGAGAAACATGATATTACAGGGGCTGTAATAGAAAGAAAGTTTTTATGCTTTGTTCAGAATTATTTTGTGATTTTTGTTTCTCAATTAAAAATAAAAAAATTACTTTGTATTTAAATTTGCTTGTTTACAGTAGAAGTTGAACATTTTGGGACATTGGGTAAATTAAAATATGTTTCTGCACATGTAATTTACCTAGCAGTGTAATATAATCTGCCCTTACTAGGTTTTATATTAAAAAGGTTTATGTTGAGGATGTTTTTAGTTATTGTTTTAATCCAATATTTTGGACACATTTTTAGTGTGATATAGCTATGATTTAACTGCTAATTTACATTTCCATGCTCTCTTGGCAATACTCAACATCAGATCATTCCTCATGATAGTAAATCTAGTTTCTGGGTGCCTGCTGTTGAATTAAAACCACAGCAGTGGAACAGCGCAAAGCAATATTCCACTGTGAAAGTGGTCTGCTGGATCAAACATTTTCAAACAATCTTAAAAAACGCATATCCTGAAAGTGATTTGAAGTTGCAGAGCTCTGGTAGTGTTTGTGTCAGACTGGTTACTCCATGCACATCTTCCCCACTTCATTTGTCCTTTAGCAAGTCCAAGTCCAATGGGTTTTTCTTCTGCCCTTCCTGGTCTCATTCTTACCCTCTGTGAGTGCAGATCTTGGTTTTCTTGCAAACTTCCTTTCCAGCCATGCACTTTTCCTTCTGTGTAGTCAGCAACCTAAGGCAGTGTAGGCACACTAATACACACCTAATGACAAAAGCCACAAACATCTGCAGGATGTAATGGGGACAGCATCCTATCAGGCACCAGACACATAAGCAGTGCATGGCCCCAGTGCAATCACCTGGTGTAAAGCTCCCTCATGTACCATTCTTAATTCATATGTGGGTGATACTAATTCCTACACAACCACAGCAGAAATGAAAGACTGGATCCCAATTCTAAAGTATAATCAAGTCCTACAACCCTACGACATGTTACTATGTAGATAAGACCTCCTGTAGATCACACTACCACTGCATCCTAATTCTGTTTTTCTATCATCTTTTGCAGATTTCTTTCTATGCTTTTATCACCACCGGTACCTGTGTGATGCTATCTTTGATCTGTGCTTGTCTGTATGCACTCATTCCACCATGTTTCAATTACATAGCACCACTTTTCACCTCATTCAAATAATGTGATTCAGGTTACTCTCTGAACACCAAAATTATCGTGCTGTTCAGGCGATACAAGCACTTGATATCTTTTCAAAACTGTACTCCTGCTTTCCTTGGTTCAAAGGGAAAATCAAGCCATGCATCTGTTAGTGTTGCTTCAGTTTGAAACGGGTCTTTATACAGACAACAGGCCTCTGAGTCCCTGCCTGCTAATATTTTTTGAACTCTAAAGCAAGCCAGCATCAAAGACACTGAGGAGTAGTGACAGGCAATGTAACCTGAATCTTTCATAACACTGATGCCAAAAAATGTCATGACACTGGCTGCTATTCAATCTTTTGGATAACAAATATGTATATTTTGGAGGAATGCTTTCTGAGTTGAAAGGTCTCTTTCTCTTTCACCCTTTCTTCTCCCCCACCAGAAACCAGCAACCCAAGTCCTCAGTGATTCAGTCTTGCTGAAAAGCCAGGGCCTGTTTTCGGAAATATCTCACTACTTGACAATTTTTCAGCAATAAATATTTTGACCAAAATAAAATGCAAAGCTTGGATACACCACCAGCCTGCTTCCCAAGTTGTAGTAAAATGACATTTTCTGGATGCCAGAGCAGCGGCCCAGGCTGCCCAGAGAGGCTGTGGGGTCTCCTTCCCTGGAGACATTCACACCCCGCCTGGACGCGGTCCTGTGCCCCCTGCTCTGGGGGTGCTGCTCACGCAGGGGGGTTGGACGAGATGATCTCTCAAGGTCCCTTCCAACCCCTACCGTTCTGTCATTCTGTGATTCTGTGAATCCAGAACTCTGCTAGATTTTTGTCTTCTGAAAATTTGGTTAAATTTGGTTAAGGCTAAACTCCATTAAAAATCATTAGAGGAGTCAAACATACTATCATATAATTTTCATTTTCTTAGTAGATGGAAAATCATAGAATCTGAATGATCTACGATATACCCAGCTCTTTTGTTTTAAGCAAGTTCATGCCCATTAATTGATGATATGAGATATCTGACATGAATTGTGAATTACATGCTTTGAATGAATAATGTTCATGCAAAGACCATTCAATCTAAACAAGACTGCTAATGTACCATTCCCAAAGGATTAACGCACTAGCACTGAATTAGGCATATATTACTCAATTTATTGATTTCAGAGCACTATATTAACTGAGAGAAGTGTGTGTATTAATGAAAACTCCCCTGAAATATATTTCCTTTTAAATTACAATGCATGCTTTATTTGAGTGGATTGCTAAGATATCTGAAAGTGGACTGAAAAGTGACTAAATATTAAGGATTCATTTCCTTGGTATTATATGAAAAAGTTTGATTTCTTCTTACAGATAACTTGCCACCAGAAAGCTAAACTTCATGCAGACTTCCAGTCCATGATTTTAGTTATGGAAGAACAAGATGTTATACAGCACAAGGGTGGAAGAGTGAGAATGTCTCAGAAGTAATAAAAACACAATAAAAATTAATAATATTTTCAGTTGTTGATTATATACAAAATGTGTGATCAAAGTAGTAAATTTTAGTCTCGTTTTCTAAGAAAATGGAATGTTAACATGTATTTGCTTGTGAATTTGCTTTGTGAAAAATCTCAAATTTGACAGGATGGCAAACATCTCAGAGACATTTTAAATTAATAAAACGTTTATAAAATATAATAATATAAATTAATAGAAGAAAAATTCTGTTAATATTTCTCACTGACAGAAACACTGCCTCATAGTCTCAGTGCATGAGAGGCAACATATGATTGGCACGATGCCAGGCGAAGCCACAGATTTTGTTGGCTCAGGAACAACCTGCCCTTATTTTTGAGCCCTTAATCTTTAGTAACCTGAAAGAAGCAAAGAAGCAGAACTGTGTGTATATCCAGAGTTTACAATGTAATAAAAGTTGTTTGTTGTTTGTTTGTTTGTGTTTTTTTTTTTCTAAAATATGCTCTTAGACTTTGTGCATCCACTTTTGTGGAGCTCTGTGCAACATCAGAAAAATAAAAAATGGAGCTGCGGTTCCCAGTCTGGTGAGCATTGCTGCTAGCCCATGTGGTTGTAGATGGGAGAATTGTTTTGGAGGTGGAAGGGCACTTTTGTAATTTTAATGTGAGCCCTGAGCTTCTGCCAACATTGTATGTGGTGACAGGAGCAACACTGCCAGTCCTGAACAAGATTCCCATGTTCCCATGCCTGGGTAGTGCTGGCAGTTGACTAAATCTTTTCCTATTTGTTCCCACCCAGATACCTGAGAGATGAGAAATGATAACAGTAATTGCATGAAGTAATGACTTGTTTGCAAAACATCACAAGTCAAGTCAAGTTTTGCCAGAAACACTTTCATACCACCCACCATCTATTCCTGCCAATTTTTGTTGCTCCCTGTGACAGTTAAATTTGCAGTTTGATTAATGACTTCATTCCAGTGCTTGGAGTATGTTTTGTGTTGCTAGTTTCAGAAAAGAAAGGCAGGTAATTAGACAAATACAGTGAAGTAGGTCAAAAGACTTTTTAAAGTTGTTAATATAGTAAGAACGAAGCATGAGTAAATATGACAGAATGAGGAGCGTCTAAAAATATCCCCTTCAAATTGAAGGCCTTTTTTTTTATGCATTTTTCCTGCTCATTGGAACAAGGCAGCCAGGTCTTTGTTAAATGCACAAAGGAGCATGAGGAGTATGCTAAATGTTAATCTGGTCTAAATTATGAAGCAGGTCTTAAAAATGAAACTTCATGTTCACCTGCAGGTTACTGGTCATAAAGCACAGCAAAATCAGTTCAAACAACTTGCTTTAATTATGACTCACAAACATTATTCTTTGTGCCAAGTTGATAATTGAGATAGTTATTTTCCATGATGTGCAACAGCAGCTGTGGGCTATAACACAGGCAAGTCATCTTTGTATTGCTCATTATTTTTCAGTAATTGACTAATTTATCCTTCACACCTGTCTTATTGAAAACCTGGTGGTATCACAATAGCCTGAAAAAGTTGATATATATCCCCTCTTTCAATCCTATACCTCCCTTCTTAAGGACTTTTTGAAAAATCTTTCAAAAAGCCATATTTTAATGTTCTGTCAAGATACAAGTTTGTATAAGCCAACAATCACCCTTATATGACTCACGCATAATAAAACTTGCACATGGACTTGAATTAGTCAGGATTTCTGTGTTTGACATGACCAGAATTTTTAATATGAATTCTCAATTAAGTGGCATAATTTGAAATGCAGAGAGGCATTTGGAAGTGATATATATTGCTCGTGATGTTGCCTTGATACATAGCTTGCATTCATGTACCCATTAAACACACAGCTCTACAGCCTTAACAAGAAAGTATTCAGAACAGATGGAAATATAAAGAAAAGAGATTTATCTGTCTTGCTTCAAACTAGGAATATGAAATCAAAACCTCAGTCTCTAGTCTTGTGAGAAGTAACTTTTCTAGATATTCTTTAAAAAGCAATAGCTATTCTGAAACTGTAACATAATGTCGCTGCTTTTGGTGTACTCGCCGTTGTTTTGGAGTACTTACATTAAAGCAGGTTCAACTTTCTTCTGAATGAGCTTCTCTCTGTGTTTGTATCAACTGCAGAAGCATTGAGGTTTTTATCTGAACTGCCTGAAGCTATGTGGGATAAAAAAATATGGACCTTGGAATTTCTTGGAAGAAACACCTAGTATTGGCATCTTCTAAGATCTGACATTTCTAACAAAATAACAGAATAACGGAGGTTTGAAGACAGCTCTGAAGATCACCTAGTCCAATTCTTCTGCTCACACAGGGCCAGCTAGAGCAAGTTGCACAGGACTGTGTCTAATTGGGTATCCCCAAGGTTGGAGACTCCATAACCCCTCTGGCCAACTTCTTCCAGCACTTGATCACCCTCATAGTAAAGAACTTTTATGTTTAAGTGGAATTTCCGTGTTTCAGTTGGTGTGCACATTAGTTAAAACCTTACTGTAAGTCAAACCAGTTGGCTAAAACAGCAAATAAGAAGTCCTGAAGTATTCAGAAGACCAGTCATAACTAAAGAGGGCTGTAAAGTTCATAATTATTTTATACAGACTGGAAAACATATCTATTTGGCTTACAGAAAATTGATGAGATAATATAATTTCAGAAAATATGGCATATGTTTAATAGTGTAGTCCCAGTTCACTCTGAAATTTTAGCTGTATTCAGTCCTACCACATATACATTTTATCAGGGACAGTACCAGGAGGAAAAAAAAAAATGCTTTCCAGAAATTGTTCCTAGTGGTTATCTCAGAATGTTGAATAAAAGATTAAAATGACCATATGAAAGTCAAGTTTTTCTTATTATACCAGATTTATTGTAGTTCTACATCAGCACAGTAATAAGCAGACAGAGCAACTTTTTGTTAATGTGGCAGATTTGGTTATTATTATTCATATGATAAAAAAAAAGAAAACACAGTTACTGCTCATCAATATTCAGCCTCCCTGGAGAAAAGAAAAATGGTAGATAAGGTTCTCTAGATTGCCCATATGTTGATGGAACAGAAAAGATGGAGCTTGGCAAAAGCTTGGCATAATGAGAGTAGCTCCCATAACACAATATCCTATTAGTTCCCTATAGCTGTTTTACATTACAGCAAATCTGTGGTGAGGTAATCCATAAGGAACAAGTGTCTGCTTGGGAGCTCTTTTACTTGAGGGTATTCCACATCCTTTCTTCAAACTCAGAACGCCTTATTTACTTCAAATTACCTTTCACATCCTCTCTTAATTGAAAAATCCTAAACCCTCAGGGCTCCCCATAGTACGTTCTCTCTCTCACTAGGTCAAGTGCTTTCCTTAGCTTCCTCATGCTCTTATAAGTTAAGCTCTTTAGCATTCTGCAGCTTAATGTAAAGCAAATTAGACATGTTCAAACTTTATTTATTTCCTTTTTCTTTTTTTTCCCATCTGTATTACAGGTAATGGTCCTTTCCTGACTTCATAAAGGCAAGAAAGTTCTAATTAGCAAAAGTGGCTTATATTTTCACTGGCACTTGGTAAATAAACAAAAATTATATAAATATCTATAACAGTCTATAATCTATATTTTTCCTTCAAACCAGTCTCTTTGACATGACATGTGTGACTCTCAGATAAACAGATCAGCTGACAAATTTCAGCCCTTCTGAAGGGAATGTGGCCATGTAAAGCCCTTCTCAGACCTTCTAATTTGCTTACCAGCTTCTGTCTTTAAGTGACAATTTCACATCCTCTGACTTCAAACTCAGGTTCCTTAGTTAAGGAAAACAAGGTCTGATGTACATGCACAGTGAATGTAAAAAATGTTTTACATATTTTTTGTATTTCTGCAATTTAAATATTTTTGTGTGGATCCTTTGTAATGTTAATGTCACTTCTTTTCACTACTGTCATGTCCATTTTCACTACAGTTCACAAAAATAGATGTTCTTAATTATTTTTTAGATTTTTCAATATGGTTATACCAGTCAGCATTACTGTGGACAAGGTAGAGGGCAATGGTTCTGAAGTGTGGCTACAACCCTTTTATGTGTCTTGGAGACTTTACATGTAGCTACCAAAATATGTTCTTATAAGCGAAGTAGGCATAGTGACATCTAGACCTTTCACTGGAGATAGTGTTATTCTATTACATCTGATACTGAAAAATGTTATAAAATGTCATAAAAGTATTCTCTCCCCAGCCTTGCCTTCTAACATAGCACTAAACAGCTACACATTACCATCCCCTCTACATGTGACAGTCAGTGATAACAATGGGCTCAAAGAGCTGACTAGCTAGTTTCACACATTTCTATCAGCAAATTGCTAACTCTTTCCTGAAGTAACAAACCATACTTTCTCTGCTGATAAGCTTTGGAAAATTCTAGTCTGCAGCTCATCAGAAGCATCTTTGGATCAATGTTATCTAAGAAGATCAGAGCAGCAACACCAAATCTGCAAAAAGCCATTCACTTCGCTATTATATGTACCTGGAGGAACGGGCTGAGAGGGATCTCAACAAATTCAACAAGGGCAAAGGCAAGGTCCCACAGCTGGGATGGATCTAGGCCTGCCTGGCCAGGGAGAAATCCACATGGTCCACCACTATGTTACAGGTAGACTGCTGACAGATCTAGAACCAAAAAGGAGCACTACAAATACCAATGAGTTTTCCAAATTTCCATGCAAATGTGCCTCAGGCTTTGATACTTTCTCCGTGCTGTTTCACTTTTATTCCTTAGACACTTATCTCCATGACTCTGTATGAAGAAGGTTGTGCTTTCGCATGAGATGCTGATCTGCAGAGAAAAGACATTACCTCTGGTAGGAAATAGAGTGCATAAGCAGGAATGAGCCAACACAGACAGCTCCACCTACTGTGTGTTCTTCATTTCAAATTACTGAAAAAACAACTGACAGCCTTTTAACAGGGTGTTTCAGGAGAAGTCAATGCTAAAGAGGAAGTAATGATATTCATATTGGAATCACAGAATAGTTTAGGTTGGACAAGAACTTGAAAATCATTGAGCTCATTAAGATAAACTGTAAACCTAACACTGCCAAGTCCATCACTAAACCATGTCCCTAGGCAACACATCTACATGTCTTTTGAATACCTCCAGGGATGGTGACTGAACCACTTCTCTGGGCAGCCTCACAAGAGGATTCACAATCTTTTCAGTGAAGAATTTTTTCCTGATATCCAGTCTAAACCTCCCCTGGCACAACTTGAGGCCATTTCGTCTTGTCACAGAATCACCAAATCACAGAAAGGTAGGGGTTGGAAGGGACCTCGAGAGATCACCTTGTCCAACCCCCCTGCGTAGGCAGGCACACCCAGAGCAGGGGGCACAGGACCCCGTCCAGGCGGGGTGGGAATGGCTCCAGGGAAGGAGACTCCACAGCCTCTCTGGGCAGCCTGGGCCGCTGCTCTGGCACCCGCACAGCAAAGGGGTTTTGCCTCAGATTTCAGTGGAACTTCCTGGGTTCCAGCTTGTGCCCATTGCCCCTTGTCCTGTCATCGGGAGCCATTGAAGAGTCCAGCCCCATCCTCTTGACACCCACCCTTCATATACTGATAAGCATTGATAAGGTCCCCCCTCCCCCTTCAGTCTTCTTCTCCAGGCTGAACAAGCCCAGGTCTCTCAGCCTTTCCTCACCAGGGAGATGCTCCAGTCCCTTGATCATCCTTGTGGCTCTCCTCTGGACTTGCTCCAGTAGCTCCCTGTCCTTGAACTGGGGGGCCCAGAACTGGACACAGTTACTATTGATTTTTACTTGGGAGAAGAGACCAACAGCCACCTCACTACAACCTCCTTTCAGGTAGTTATAGAGAGCGATAAGGTCTCCCCTCAGCCTCCTCTTCTCCAGGTTAAAGAACCCCAGTTCCCTCAGCTCCTCCTCATAAGACTTGTTCTCCAGACCCTTCACTGNCGACTGGATTTAACTTCACCACCACTCTTTGGGCCTGGCCATGCAGCCATTTTTTTACCCAGTGAAGAGTATGCCCATCCAAGCCATGAGCATCCAGTTTCTCCCAGAGGATGCTGTGGGAAATGGTGTCAAAGGCTTTACTGAAGTCTAGGTAGACAACATCCACAGCCTTTCCCTTACCTGCTAAGTGAGTCACCTTGTCATAGAAGGAGATAAAGTTAGTCAAGCAGGACCTGCTGACTGTAGGACAAGCATAAACCCATGCTGACTGGACATGATCACCTGGTTCTCCTGTACATGTGATGTGATGTCACTCAAGATCATCTGCCACCTTTTTGAGGCAAGAAACACTAATTCCTACATGACCATTCTCAGGCACTTCCATGGTTTCTAACACATCCATAACCTTTGTATCTTTGCTACCACATGGATCTCCATCGCCTACCTCCACTGAGAGAGAAGACCAAGGGACCTTGCTAGCACACCATCCCTCAAACATTGGCATGCTGCCCCCAGGCTTATCTCTAGTGAGCCTGGTTTTATCCCTTTCCTCCTTCAAATCTTGTTTAAAGATTTTTTAATGAGTCTTGCTAACTCCGGTACAAAGAGTATCTTTGCTACCACATGGATCTCCATCGCCTACCTCCACTGAGAGAGAAGACCAAGGGACCTTGCTAGCACACCATCCCTCAAACATTGGCATGCTGCCCCCAGGCTTATCTCTAGTGAGCCTGGTTTTATCCCTTTCCTCCTTCAAATCTTGTTTAAAGATTTTTTAATGAGTCTTGCTAACTCCGGTACAAAGATCCTTTTTCCCCTTTGAGACAGGTGTACCCTGTCTGTTGCCAGCAGGCCTGGTGTTATATAGAGTGACCCATGATCAAAAAATCCAAAATTCTGCTGGTGCCACCAGGCATGGAGCCAGGTGTTGATCTGCTGCCTCTTCCTGTTTCTTTCCTCATCATTCCCTGCAACTGGAAGGATATCACATGCTTTCTCACCTTCATGTCCAGAGATGTAAAGATGTAGGAAGAGCTGGTGAATGACCTCTGGATGTCAGACTGATTAATTGGTGAAGTTTGCTTTCACCACTGGATACCGAGTGGTCTGCCAGATTAATTGTCATTCCCTCAGAAAGCTATTTCTCTTCCAGCACCTCCTTCTAGGGTCCCTACATGCTTCATGCAGCATGGGGTGTTTCCAACAAACAGTTTTGGGGATCATGGAAGCCACTTCTAAACTTCCTCTTTCTTTTGCATAGGATGAAAAAATCAGTTACTCATTAGCAGCACTAAAGTATTGTTAAAAGGCAGATTTTCCAAATTACATGACAGAAGTTAGAAATTGCCATTGTTCAAATGGTATAGTGGATGTTAACAATATAGACAACTTAATAAGCAATTTTAATTCTGAAAACAGTATTGTATCCAGGAATTACTTGAATCTCATATAATGCTTGAAATCTTGCTTTCTGTGGAAGTGAAAAAGCAGGAGCCAAATCCTCTGCTCCAGATTTTGCGCTATTCTACTTCCACATAAGTCTGGTCCGAGACAACAGTTTAATCATGCATTCTGGAAGCAGTTTCAGGCTCTCAGATTGTCTTTCTTAGACAGCTTAGTGGTCACCAAAATTACATTTAAATGGCCGGAGATAGCGGCCTAAAAAGGAAGAGTCCTGCCATAAGTTAAGTATGGTTCTAGATCCTTCTGTATTCTTTTCAGGGGCCTTTTCTTACCACTGAAGCTCAATGTCTTCTTCCATTTGCAGGCTCAAGTGAAATTATAGTGTCCCATGTCCTGGCTGCATGTTATATTCCAGCCCTCTTTCAATGTAATTCTGTAATTTTTACTTACTCTATTTTCTTTATTTTCTCTATGCTTATCTTTTTATTTTCTTTTGTGGATTCAATTCACTGTGATGCTGCCTTTACCTTAGTGAAAACAGTGTGGTTATAGTCTTCACAAGAAAAATATTTTTAATTTATCCATAGGTTTTTTGAAAAGTGTAGAAAAGAATTTAGCATCTGAGTGGGTGAAGCTTCTACATCAGTGTTCAAGATTATAGACAGGCTGAATTACTCCAAATGAGGTCAGTAGTTACACAGAAGTAAAGATATATTAGTTTCTGGATTTTTTAGTTGTTAAATTGTGTTTTGCTGACAAACCAGGATAAGTTTATACAAAAGAGTACACAGAGAAAACAAAATTCACTCACTATATGGCATGAACATAAATAGTATAAAAATAAATAGATCTGAGAATTGATATTAGACTTTTTTTATCATTTCAGTGGCATATGCTTAGCAGGTCATATGGATTTTCCCATGTTTGCAGAATTCAAAATTCTTGTACCTATGCCCGAGACACAGAAGGACCCGTAGTGATGGGCAGGACATAGAGCACAGCCGATGGTCTGTCTGGGTCAGGGGGACAGTTTGGCTGTCCTACGTGCTTGGGGTCAGCAGGGGATGGCAACCTGTACCAACATAACAGCCACTGCTGAGAGCTGAGAAGACCACTCACACACCTCGTCGTCAAACTCCATGCCGTTGTGTAAATCTTCAGAAAGGACATGAGAGCCTGTATCTTTGAGAGGAGAAGAGTTTGGTGTGAAAACTGGGCTTTGAGAAATGGAAGAATGGAATAACTTGCTGAGAGAATTGGTCTGGTTTTTAGTTGTGAAAGTTGATTTTTTCATTGAAAAAAGCAACGTGGATCAAGGGAAGGGACAGAAATAGGCAATCTGCATAATTTCCAATTTCAAGACCAAAGTTTCTTTTTTATCTGTGAAGAGACAGTTGGCAAAGATTAACCTGATAGTCATGGTTTGTCCAAATAATACAAGCAGACTTTCAGACAAAAGTAATTGGAAATCCTTTGGATATTGTGTGTGAGTTTGTAGTATATTTTAGACACAATTTATTTCAAAATTATATAGAATGTGCTTAGTAAAATTATATTTCCTATGTCAGAAAGATATCTTTCTGATGCAAGAATTTATGAGGACATGAAACATTGCTTTTTTACCTGTTTTAAGCATGATGAAGCAAAGTTTAGTTAAATACAGTAGGCCACTACAGCCAGGCTGCTCAGACCCTTTCAGGGCCAAGAAAGTCTTTCAGTAAGGTCTAGTTTAGCAGTGTTGGAGCTCTAATTAATCAGTACTAAGGTGCATAATGATCATTTATGCCAGCCTTTCTGAAAGGAACAGGTCCCCAAAATTTCAGTTTTGAGCCAGACATATCCAGAACAATTAACAACCATTAATACAGTAAAACCTTTAAAGCGATTGTGTACAGTCTGTTAACTAAGCTAATTAGTGACACAAATAAGTTCTGAGACAACTGGGCTGTGCCTTCCCCCTTTGCAACTATCCTGCAGGAGCAAAGCCTTTGTTTCTGTTTGTGATGTTGTGATGGAGATCTCTGTGGACAAAAGACATATCCTTGTGCATTGTCACAGCATCACAGGATAGTGCATCTTTTATTAACTCTTCCCCTCCCACCCCAATGTGCATACCACCTCCATCAGGTACCTTCACATATTAATGTTCTTACAATGTTTTTTTTTTTTTCAGTCAGGCAGATTAGTCACAATTCTGCTTGAGGTGAACTCATGATGGGGACTTAAGAAATGGATTTCATATCTACTGAAAGCTGTTTTTGCATCATCGTCCGTTAGGAACAATGATCAAATGGGGCACAAGCAGAATGATTTGAAGAAATCATGAGGAAAATATCAAAGAATGGCAGTAGTTAATCCTAAGACAAGAAGAAATAAAAGGCTTTTGCAAAGAGGAAGACACTATTTTCCAAGTCTGTGATAGTTAGGACAAAAAGTAATGGACATAAACTGTCTTGAAATACTTAAATCAGGCATCAGGCAGACTTTGAGACATTCAGAGCTTCAGTATGATCACATCATCAGATGCTTTCCAAAGTCTTTTCTTCTCTCCAGTCATAGCCTGTACCATTTTTAGAGCCTTCTTTAAGACAGATCACAGCCAAAATCCATTCTTTCTTTTTTTAAAGTCTCATTATACTTAAGGCTCCCCAATCACATCTTCAAGCAATTTAAACCATTCCTTCCCCTTTTCTGATACTAGTGAAGATATTTTTACTCTGTAGTTACTTTAGTCTACTGGCTGTTAAAGTATAACCATAGTATGCAGCAGATATATTGTCTTTCTTCTTCAAGGAAACCTCCAGTAATCCTAATATTTAATGTAATCAGATTTGAGTGGTGCATGATTAGCAAATTCTGAGCTTGGTTCCTTTGCAAACTTTGTGTAAGCTTCACTTTCCAGAGCCAGCTCAGAGCTGCCTGTGCTGCTGTGCTATTTTCCATTTCGAAAAGTTGAGCACAGAGCCATAGAGAGGAAAATTTAAATGAAAAAGTTCCTAATGCAGTCTAGCTATGACATGATTACAACTAGGTTAAATGTATTAGTTCTCCACATATTACACTAGAGGTCATACAACATCTAATTTATTTCCTTGACTTTCACATTTCACACTCCCCTGAATGTAATTTCTTTCAATTTTCCCTGCTGTCGGTAATTGGTGTGCCACATATCTCTCTTCTCCAACAGACTCAGTCTGATTATACTGGCACTACATTCTGTGTATCTATTAAGAACCAGGGATCAAACTTTCCCCCAGGCCTGGTTTCCATTTCTCTCTCTCATACTCATTCATTTGTTAAGGGCATGAAGTCCTCATATATTTCACATTTAGAAGGGTTTGTACTTTCTTAAGAAGAAAAAACAAACAACAAACCCCACCACAAAGCTTGCCAGTGGCTGAGGCTGTCTTTCAGACCTCACATTTTGTCTTGGCTTTCACCTGTGATGTGTTGCAATGTTTTCAGAGATGTCTCATTTAACATAAAGAGGGACTCCATCTCATCTTGCAAAGTCTTTAAATGATAGTGACAATGAAATGTAAAGTTTGCAGCATTTTGTAAACAGTTATAGGGAAAACGAAATATTGAAGAAGACAGGCGTTCAATTTTGTTTTCAGATCTCAAAGTTCTTGCTACTTTTATTACAATCATGAACAGTTTCTCAAAGTTTGCTTCCATTTGTAACATCAATTTTATGATTGTGGAAGTCTTCTGAGTTCCAGCAAGTAGGTATTTCTTACATCTAGTTTTAAAACATAGCAGAGATTCTGAATTGTAATTTCTTGAAAAAAAATCCATGCAGATCCTCATGGTAGAGTCCCCATCATTATTCCCCAGCTTTAAGTGGTTCAGTCTCCAATGAAATATTCCTTCATGTATCTCTTACATATTCCCACATATTAATCTTGTAACAGAAAGAACCAGGATCTCTTTGCACCTGACCTCTCTCTACGATTTTAATTACTTTTCACTGTTCCTTAGGTTTTAAGAACCTGCGTTTTGTTGTTCTCTTAGCACCTGACTGAAATAATCATTTGCTTTCACATTTACTACTGTAAATTATGTGAAAAAGACCTGCAAGTCAGTACCAGGATAGGTTGTAAGGAGAAAGGAATCCATGAGGATGTCTATTCCAGCATCCCTTCCCTCTTGGCAAGCCCTCCTCTCATGCTTGCTGCTTGTTTCAGCAGCCCATTCTGAACCTACTTCTGTGGACTTGTGAAGCTTTGAGTTAGATAATGACTTATTTTCAACTTTGTAAAGACATGTGGGCTGTCATGTCATATCATGCCTGCAGAAATTATTCTTGTATGAGTTTGAATATCACCTCTTAGAAATGTTCTGATACTATAACTTGATAAAAAGCTGTATTTTTGAAAAGATAGTGGAAATGTGGTAAGACAAAGACTCACAATCTACTGTATATAAGCTTATGGACGATTTCTCAGTGCTGGGAAATTTTCCAAACAAATGCTCAATTCAGAATTAATTGTAGCATTTTGTTAATTCAAATCCACTTTGATTTCCAGATTCTCTATTGAAAGTTTTGCTGCTGGAACATTTCTTTCTGCATCATTCCTTTCCTGTAAACAGTGAAAAGTAGTATTTTGATTTTTTTTTTGAGTGACCTCCAAAAATCTGCCATTTTCAGTAGAACCAGTCTTGGGTTTTGTTTTCTTTTCTTTCTTTTTCTTAGGCATATTTAATTACATTTCTGAATCAGATTTCATGCAACATTCTATGATCTACCCAAAATTCATTCTTTAAAAAATTCAATATACCCTAATTTTTTGTGGCTGTATATTATCATCAAATACTTTATCACAGTATCTGCTAAGTCACAGATATTGCTAGAATGACATAACTGATAAATAATTAGATCTAAGTATAAAGATGCTTTCTAATTGCTCACCAGTTACCATTTTTGTATACATAAGGCAGTTAAAAATAGAAAAAGGTGAGAGCAACCTCTGTCTGAAGGGCAACTCTGGTATGTGTCCTTCCATTTAACACCAAATAGGAGAGCAGCACATTCAGGAGCAACATCATGGAGGATCGCAGGTTCTTGCCTACAGGAAGCAATCTGGGTCTCCTGTGGGATCTTGCCCACCTGCATTAGAGCAGTTGTCTTGCAATTGCTTGCTTTTCCACATGGTTAAATAATTCACCAAATACCAAACATTATTCCTGTTTCATATCACTTTTCTTCAATTCTTCTTTTATGCCCTACTACCTTTTCAGCTGCTCTGAAGTAGCAGATTTTCAGCATATATTGTAGTAATTACATTTAAACAACACATACCTTTAAAATCCAGTAGATCACTTAGGCTTTCTATCTTCAGGATAGCTAATTGCTGCATATTCAGAATGCTACAGTTCATTGAAATGTTGGTGTAAAATACTGCAGCAGTTACTGAATGCAAGTATCTCCCATTGCCTACCAGGGAGAACAAATCATAATTCAAATTAACCTTACTGTGTAATGAAATTTTGTTACGTGTCATTATGTTATATTATATAATACCTATAAATCAATCCTAGCAAGCCATTTGCTTAAATGACGGGATTTCTGTGTGACAGACTGAAGCTAGAATCCTCCCTATGATTAATTTTTCAAATAACAGTGAAGTACAAAGTGGAAAACATATAATTTTGTAAAATGACAGCATTTTGGGCCCTCAGAACAATTCATTATATATAAGAACCAATAGAGATGACTCTTTACCAATATATATCATGTAATTTAATTATAACAAGGAAGTTGGTTTTGCCTGACAGCCTTCTGGAGGGAAATGTGCTCAAGTGCCCACAAAGCCAGATGTCACACTTTTTCCCCTTCTCCTGGACCAGATCGAGTAATATGCAATACTTTCTATATCAAGTGTCATTCTGTATTTCCAGAATCTCAAAGCAATTTGTTTGCAGTTTACCAAGAACATTTCCAGGTTTTCCGGTTCAAAAATATATCTACAGGCTATTTTGATGTTGTAAAGTGCTCTGTTTCATCAGAAGGTGTTGCTTTAAAAGGTTTTCAATTGATTGTTTTAAATGTTTCAAAATTAATCAGGTATATTGCTTCTCTGTTATTTTGCTTTTCCAGCAATTGTGTTATACATATATTTTATTGCCAAAATAAAGCTTTCAATAAGATTGTTTTTATGTTTCCAAGCCAATCATGTTCAAGATGTTGTGGAGGAAAAGAAAAAAAAAATACAAAAGAAGAAAAAGCATAATGTTTTAGGGGAAGCTACTAGTTTTTGCAATTGTTTGCTTCTTTCATACTCAGATACTTCCCACCTTTTAAAAGAGCACAATTACAGAAAAGTGAATTGGGCCTGATTCATCTTCACTTTTCTCTAGTTTTATGTTGAGTAACTCTTGCTTTTAATGTCATTACAAAGGCATAAAACTAAAATAAAGCAGTAGTAATTCAATTCCAACATACATACCAGGTAGTAAAAATGTCTGTAGGGAAAGAGCTTTAAATATATTTAGATAAAAAGATGCTTCCACCAACCGACACACACAGGTTTATGACTATCCTTGATCCATGGCAGATTTCTCATCACTGTCACTGGGAGTTGTGAATGTGTGAATTGAGGGTAGGCTGTGCCTCGCAGAGATTGTAACATATTGAGCATTTTGGTTTTGCTTCTTTATCTTTCTCAACATTGCTGGAGAAATCAGATTTGCAAAACAAGAATGCATAAATAGTTTAGTCCTCAGGTTGCTCAGTAATTCCTAGCAGCCAAATTAATTCCTGGTGCAATTCCATCTGTTCCCAATGAAATTACATGCAGTGAATTTTGCCCAAAGTGTTTAAAATCTTGAGGAGCCATTAATTTTTGTAAATTTTGGAGATACTACCAAGATGAGAAAGAGGGGGGTTAGTG
This sequence comes from Anhinga rufa, assembly GCA_013400875.1. Classification (NCBI taxonomy): domain Eukaryota; kingdom Metazoa; phylum Chordata; class Aves; order Suliformes; family Anhingidae; genus Anhinga; species Anhinga rufa. Next base: position 19,692 of record VZTV01002746.1, read on the forward strand.
ATATAATTTGGGAGGCAATGGATAAGAAAAGGATTTAATTAAGGGTGATGGGAAAGCATTAAGGCAAAGGAAATTTGCCAGTAGGTTGATTTAAAAACATATACATATTCTCAGTGCTCTGATCAATTTAACAGTTCAGTAGTCATAAGAATAATGTTGGAGCCCCACTGTTTGAAGCAATTAAATGCATGCGTCTCAAATAGAAAAACATAAACCAGAAATAGAAATGACACAGGTCTGTTTCATCACCAAGAGCCTCTAGTTTGAATTTTTTTCCCAGCGTGATGGCAATGCCTGGCAAAACATGGTAATGTTGCCAATTAGTTGGATTATTAATTTGTCATCTCTGATGCTCATTTCTTTGTTTTAAAGTTTGATTACAACTGATCTGACAAAATGCAATTAAGTGCAGAATGTAATTTTAAGTTCCTTAAATGTAAATACTTTTTTCCCTTCAGTTGTTTGCTTTTCTTCTCTTCAAGCAAACTACAATTAATGGAATAAATGAATAAAGTAATAAAACTTTTGAGAGCTATATAAATGGGAAGAATAATCATCAATATAAAAAATGAAGACCCCTATACTGTACCATTAGATCAAAAATACTTTAAAAACTATATATGTAAATTTATAACTGCTTATTTACATCCCATTCTATGAGTGTTTAATACCATTGATTTCCCCGTTTAGAAAGACCATTAAAGGGCAAGCCAGACATACATGCTCTTGAGAGGAATTATTGAGCAGTGTGTTAAAAAGTGAGCAGATTAAAAAGGCTACTTCCAAGAGACAGGCATACAGAGTTAACGAAGTGTGTTCCCTACAATCCATCAGTTGTCACATTGCAGCTATCTGGTGATAAAATCAATATAAATGCTGTCAGATACACAACATTGCTTCACTGGGATCTCTAACCTCAATATGTCATCATACAGGTATTTAAGCATTGGGCCAAACTGTATACAAAGCTTAATGTGGCTCTGAACCTGTAAACTCTGACAGAGGATTTTTTTATTTTGCAATTTTGTTTGCTTTCAACACACCTCTGTTTAATGCATTCATCTTACCAGTTATTTTCCTGAGCTGGATCAAGATACTTTTGTAACCAAGACTTTCCCAAACACTTTAATCAAGAGAAATCACCGTTTTAATCAATTTAATCTATTTTAATAGTGATAGAAAAACATTTAAAACATAAAGATTTTTCCCTGATTATTTTTCACTTCAAAAAGTGATTTTGGAGCTGTACACTGAACTTATTTTTCCATCTTCTCCTTTTTAAAAGTATGGGTTTATGCAGACTGGTGACTCTAACACTATTCATGTAAAAAAAAACAAATCCAAAAAGTATATATAGGGTGAACAAGATTTTAAACTGAAATCAGATTAAACTGGAACACAGTAACTTTAGATAGAGAAAAACAATTCAATTCTTATTTGAATATGTGATCTTTGCTGATTTGAGAAGGGCATTGCTTGCAAAGCACGTTATGGATAGTTGATTATTATAGATGACAGTAGGACAAAAAAATAAGAGAAGCCCAAATGAACTGTTTAGGTCTTCTTGAAAAAACTTCTATCCACGTTGTGACCTTTTGAGCAAGACTCTCCAAGATGAGAAGAGACAGATATGACCAAAAAGACCTCCTTATCTCAGATCTCATTACCTTTAAGGCTTATAGTAGTGAGTCAAATTAGAAAAAGCAACATAAAAAAATACACTGTATATGATAGTTCTTAATGTTAACGTTGAGCCTAGCACAGGACCAGTACTGAATGCATAAAATTTCTCTGTTGCTCTGTTTCCAAGAGAAATGTTATGCATTTCTTATTTCTCTGCTCTTACCTTATTCCTCACAAAACTACTGAAACCACTTGATCTAGTCCATCTCAGCACTTCCTCAGCTGCCTTCAGTCATTCCTGCTGGCATAAACTTTGTCCATAGACTTTTCTACATCAGCAGTTTACCTTTCATAGCATGTTCAATAATATACCTTTATCATATAAGTCAAAGGACCTTTTAAACAAAATGAAATACAAATTTAAAGCAAAATAATTCGACCTCAAATTAAATAAATAATAATTTTTTAAA
>VZTV01002749.1:2905-13292 GCA_013400875.1 Anhinga rufa
TTGGGAGTTTACATCATCTTTTTGTTGCTGATTTGTTGAGTCTTTGAAATTTATGGAAGTAATTTTTCTTTTAAAATGGGCTTGTTTGGCTGGGACTGCAAGAGGTGAAAGGTGTGGTATGATTTTGCAAAAGTCATATTGCTAGGAGGTACTCTGATGAGCCGTACTGGCTCTGCAGGACCAAAGAAACCAAAGCACCGAGTTAGGGAACTTACCATGTTTTGCAAGAGGCAATTTGGTGAGGAATACTTCCGCCAAAGCAAAACATGGGGATTTTCAGAATCTGGGTGAGTTTCCCCTCCCCAAGTTCTCTGTGTTTGACCTGACTCTGCTGTTGTAAGTCTGGTTAGAGTGCAGTATCTGACCTGAAGCAAAGCGCCCATGAAAACTGCTCTAAATGAGTAATTTTGCCAAGGGGTGTACATAAAGGAATCCCCTGGGTTGATAATGTATTTCTGCTGCCACCTACTGAAAGGTTCCCAGTCGGCTTGCTTTTGTAGTAGGTAACATAAGGCTAGGGTGCAGGAGTTCACTGGAATAATCCGTCATTTCCCAGTCACAGAGAGCAACTGTCTCCTCCTCTACTGAAAATGCTGTCCTGTGGCTGAGGCAACAGGTACGTGCCGCGTGCTCCCAGCAGGGCTGGGGCTTGGGAACGGAAAGGCTGCTCTGCAGGCAGGTATTCCTGCCCGTTTCATTGCCCCTTCTCCTCTCGAAGGTGGCCTCCCTTGGTACCAAGTGTGGAAAGCAGCAGGTGCTTTTCCAAATTAGCTTTTTCAGAGTATGTTCCTTATGGTTTCAAGGCGTTACAATAACGATGGGGAAAGCCCTGCTGGTTGTGCCGTAGGTAGGATTGATACATGATGAAGGTGGATTTACACCAGCAGTTCTTTAGGCTTCTAAAGATCCTCCTGAGTTGGCAAGTGCACTCATACGCTTCATGTCTTCTTTTCTTCACTCTAATCCAAATGTTTTTGAAGTGACTGAGGGTCCCTGTTACCTTCTGGAAAGAATGGCTAAGGGAAAACCCAGGGATCTGAATCATCGCTTCTCTTAGGTAAATTACATCATCGTGCTTCTGTCAGCAGCTGTCATCAGAAACCAGCTGGGCTCCCTTCCTATTGCAGTTCACTCAGTCTTGAGCAAACTCTGGGCAACTTCCTGAGAGCAAAAACTCTACTTGGAAAGGCTTGAAATGTATCTAAATATTTGGTGGTTGCTGTAGCGTGGTAATTCCCAATGTGTACATGTGCCACAGCGTTGCACTGGGTGAGGACCAGTGCTGGGTGTACCCACTGGGCGTAGGACTGCCTGCAGCCCCACCCTGCCCCATCGCTGGTGCCCACTACTTCAGTTTCTCCTGAAGCAGAAGCAGCTGGGTGCTGTTCAGCAGGTCCACCTCCTTCCCATTTATGGATTCCAAGTGAAATCCCATTAAACAGAGCACACATCCTAGATACATCATATTCCATGATCTCAGGCTGACCAAAATGTTTGCCTTGCCCACAACGCGTGTGATGACGACTTGGTGTGCTGTTCTCCAGCAAGGGGGGTTTGGGCAATTTCAGCCACCCTAACAGCAGCGGTGGCCTCGAGCGAGGGCAGCTCACGCTGCTGCAGCTGCCTGGTCCCCCGCATGCAGGCAGCACAGCTTGCTTTCCTCTCGGTGAAGATCCTTCCCCAGACAAACATGTGCTCCCAGCTCTAGCTTACAAGCTGCTGATCACTTTCCCAAAGAGTGCGCACACAGAGCCCTCAAGGAATGCCAAAAATGAGTGGGGTTAACTTTGGGAGGTACAGAAACTATCGGCTAGCAGGTTACTGAGACGGTGTCATAAGATGAGTTGTATCAGGGCTCCTATTTGAGGCAGTGCATCATGCCTGAAGACTCTGCAGCATTCCTCGACGAAAGCCTTCTAAGTGCAAGCATGGGATGCCAGCATCTGGCGGCTGGTAGCCAAGCATGCTACAAGCCGGGGGGAGGGAGGTGTTCTCTGTGAAGGGGCCTGCGAGCTTGTTTCATCCTCACAAGTTGGATGTAAAACAAGTTTGTAGAAAAACAGTTTAAAAAGAAAAAAGGCTGAAATGAGAATGTATGTTCTCCCCCTTTGCCCCCCAGTTCAAGAAGGACAGGGAGCTGCTTGAACAAGTCCAGCGGAGAGCTACAAGGATGATCAAGGGGCTGGAGCATCTCCCTTATGAGAAAAGGCTGAGACACCTGGGCTTGTTCAGCCTGGAGAAGAGAAGGCTGAGGGGGGATCTCATCAGTGCTTATCAGTATCTGAAGGACAGGTGTCAGGAGGATGGGACTGAGCTCTTCTCAGTGGTGCCCGATGACAGGACAAGGGGCAACGGGCACAAACTGGAACACGGGAAGTTCCACTTAAATATGAGGAAAAACTTCTTTCCTGTGTGGGTGCCAGAGCAGCGGCCCAGGCTGCCCAGAGAGGCTGTGGAGTCTCCTTCCCTGGAGCCATTCACACCCCTCCTGGACGCGGTCCTGTGCCCCTGCTCTGGGTGTGCTGCTCACGCAGGGGCTGGACGAGGGGATCTCTGGAGGTCCCTTCCAACCCCTATCTTCTGTGATTCTGTAATACCATATCCTTAACTTTTCCATGGATGCATTTTTGTTTGGGTTTAAGCACATTTGTGTTTGCAGGTCAGGTGTTGAAGCTCTTTTTCTCTTGCTGACATGAAGAGAGAGAAGTGGAATTTGAAGAGGAAAAGGAGTAGCAGTTGAATGAGAAACTGCTACTTGAAACAGGAAATTCACCTGTGAGCGCGAGGCATAATGCAGCATGAATAAACTCTGGCTGCTGTGTATTAGTTTCCTGCTGAGGGCAGAAGTGCTGTTTTGGCTTTTGGAGTTGAGCGTGCACACTGTGAAATGCTGTGCCGAACGAACTACCAGCTCTAGACAAGGCTCCGCAGATGTGCGGGTCTGGCCAGTGGCTGTCCAGCTCTCTCTGAAGGCAGAGGTGTCCGAATCACAGTGCTGGGGGAAATATGTAGCTTTGATCATTGAAAGCCTGTCTGAGAGGAGCTGATTAATAGTTTTTTCTTGCTGTGGAATCTGTGGATGCTGGCTGTTTAATCTGCCAGGAATGTGAGGTCCGGGTGTGTCATCGTGCTTCTCCAGCAAAGCACCGGCCTTGGTAGCATCATGATGCAATGGGAACAGAGGTGGGAGGCTCGAGCAGGAGGTGACTTCCCGCCGTGTCAAAAGGTCACTGGCCACCTCTGTTAACCACAACTCCTTTTCTTCTTTGGGGTGTGAACTGTAATTATATTTGCATTAAATCTAGTATTTCTACAGCTGCTGCCAAAAGCAAATAGCGTGGAGCTGGTCAGGAAGCAAGTGTTGCCTGTGACAGGGAGCGAAGTGCAAGGGAGAGATGTGGTATGGGATAATGGTGGGGTGAGTATTTATTGTGTTGCTTTTGCTGTAACCACCAGTGCTAGGGCACAGGCTTGCCACTCTGGTGCATGTCGGTAAGAAGTGTGCACAGTGAGGCATGGCTTGTGGGTGCTGCTGTACGTAGCTTCTGGCTGGGGCCAGTCAAGCTGGTGCTTCCAAGAGCTTGTGCTTTGTTCACAGGCAAAGTGAAGAGGCAACCGGGGCTGGTAGCAGTGGCCCAGAGCTGTTGCCTGCAGCTGCTCAGTGCTGCCTGAGAGCGGAGCGTGTTGGCAGCGGGCATTGCAGCCTACTGTCCTTGCTGGGGTAATGGGGTCCCATCGAGGCAGCTGCCCTGTCCTCCCTGTGGGCAGAGCTGGGATTGTTGCTGCCCTCCCTGCTGGGCTGTGCAGCTCCTTCTGCGGGCTGTTGGCTGTGCAGCTGCCCTTCCTCCTGGGAAGGGTTCCCGGGAGATCAATGCGTGTTTCCTGTCGGATGGGGCTGTGTGAGCAGCCAGTCCTATTTTTGGCTGCATTTCTGATCACATGGGAGATAGTGCTTTTATTCTACATAACTGTACTGAAACCCCACATGGGTTAGCCCCTCGCCCTACACATCTGATTTAGGAAGGCTGCAGGAAGGCTTGGAAGTGGGGAAGGCTCTGGATGCTGGGAGAGGAGAGTAAGGGCCAGGCTTGGTGGCACCGACTGCGGTCAGGTGTAGGAGAGCCTTAAGGTCCCTGCTGGTAGGTGCTGGGAGGTCCAGCTGGTGGGGTTGGCTCTGCTGCCCAAAAGAAGAGTTCTTGGACATCTCTTCTCATCCTCCATCTCGGTGCCAGGCAGCCATTAGCATGACAAACCTACTTCCAGAAAGCAGATTTATGTGAGAATATTTCCTTTTGGGCTAGTTTTCAGACAGATCATCAGGGCTGTGGTTTGTCTTGCTCCCAAGCACTGCAGTTCTCTTCCTGGCTAGGGAAGGTGACTGTTGTTGGTAGTGGGATTGTCTTAATGATTCTATGATTCTGTAATTCCTTTAAGGTTGGAAAAGACCTCTAAGATCATCAAGTCCAACCATCAGCCCAACACCCCCATGCCTCCTAAACCATGTCCTGAAGTGCCACGTCCACACATTTTTTGAAGACCTCCAGGGATGATGACTCCACCACCATAAAACTACAGGCTGGGAGGCATTGACTGCGCTGGCTTTCTGGGGGCATCTTCTGCAGTTTTGCACCCTATCAGCTGTTCTGCACGTGGCGCAGACCTCGCTAGCCTGTCACAGTAGCTGTGTGTTGGTCTTGTGTCTCAGCGCAGGTGGCAGTGCCCTTCATCTGCAGGGACAGAATGGGGCAGGAGGAGGATCGAGGGGCTGTCACTGCAAATTAGGGGTTGGATGAGAACTGGTGGGTGGCCTGTGGTGGGGAACAAGTGAGAGTGCAAGAGCTTGTCCGGTGCTGGAGCAGGGCAGCTGGCTTGATTTCAGGGTGCATGTGAAGTGTGCTGCCTGTCTGGAAATCCATAGCTGCAAATCCTGCTACCTTTTTCCCATGCCTTCAGCCACTTTCAAGGCAGCCTCCAGCTCCCCTTCCTCGCTTCTGCAGTGGAGAGGCTTCTTATGTGCTGACAGGACCTGTAACCTCAGGTCATTCCTCCCCGCATGGGAGTTACTGTGTGTGGGTCATGGAAACAAAGCGGCATTTCTGAAACCTCAAAAGCCGTAGGGTGGCGGAGGCCAGCGGGAGGTATGTGCTCATTGCCCCAGCCGAGTGGGTGTTCAGAAGCTGTGCCTCTTAAATAAGTTTAAATAACATTCAAGAAGTGTATTTCCAGTGTGGTAAATCTCTAGTAAGTGGATGTGGCAACTGCAAACCAGGAGGAGGAACCAGCCCCTCGCTGCAGCGAGAGCCCTCGGCTGACGAACCAACCTCTTCCTGCTGCGCTGTCTGTATTTCCTCCTTTGCTGCCTTGCCACGCTCTTCGCATAACTGCAGGGGAGATGCCAGCACCTCATGGTGCTGCGCTTCCTTGCTGCAGAGCGTGGCCCTGTTTGTAAGCCGTGAGTTGGGGCTTTTCTGAGAGCTGAGTGGCATGTGTCACCTTCGCCCTGTCCTCTTCCCAAAGCCAAGTCTCTTCTCAGTCCTACCCTGAAACTCCGTGACTCAGGCAGTGGTATCTCTTGCTGTTTTGGGTAACCACCTTGTCTGACCAGAGGCCTGCAGGAGCTGGTGGTTGGGGGCAGTTTACAGCACTGCTGGTGTGGGGAGCAGGTAGGAGCTCTGAATGTTCATCTTGTAGGTTGAACAGCCTCCGAAGTCGGTGGCTTGCTGTGCAGGGCCAGTGTGCTGCCATGTCCTGTTGGGCTCCTGACTGGTGAGCACTGGAGTTAACTGATGTAGAGTAATATCAGAGGCTGCAGAGAGCGGCCTTTGATTTCACGATGGACCAAAACCAGCAGTACAGTTCTGGTATTGCACTGGAAATTTGCTGCCAGCTGCACTTGGCTTGGCACAGGCAACAGAGAATTAACACTTGGAGTGGCAAACACACCTTCATAGGAAAATATATGCAGCTAATTGGGTGATGAGCTACAACCTACCAGCCATGGCTGGCCCAAAATGTGGGGTCAGAGGACATAGGGTTAACTAGGGCTGCAAGTCAACATCAAGTGCAGATGAAAGCATGTGAGTTCAGGGAAGCTTGGTGGGGGAGTTTGGGAGGCTGAGGTAGTGTTCCTCCCACTGGGAGCAGATACCACCAGCCTGGCAGATCTGGCTGGACCGGAACAGCCTCCAGGGTGACCTCAGAGCTGTGCAGTCAGACTGTCTCTGGGCTCTAGGAGAGCTGGTGTGACTAGGCAGTGTGTGTCAGCTGGCTTGCTCACAGCACTGTTCCCTGGGAAGGCACACCAGGGAGAGATGGAGTTTCCTGTCTAGACCCCAGTAATCGCAGTGAGGAGGGATTTGCACGCAAGCTCCTGCTCTCTCCTGTGATTACCGAAGCAGAAGCTAGGCAACAGCTCCTCGGGAAGAAATGCCTTGCTTCTGCTGTGCGTCTTGGAAAATGCAGCGACCATTTGCTCCTTGCTCCCCCTTGATTCGGGCTGTTAGAGTGGGAGCCAGCTGCTGTGCTTGCTCTAGTGCTGCCTGTGCCAGCCTGCAGGAGAGCTCAGGAAGTTTGCACCCCGCCAGCTGTAGGTGCAGAGCTTCCCTTGATGCTCAAGGGATGCTCCTTGAGCCCAGGGATGAGCCTCCCTGGAGGCTGCTTTTGGGAGAAAGGAGTAAAAGCGTCAGGACCAGCCCAGATCCTCTTGCCTCAGAAACTACATGATTGAGGGAAATACAAATTCCCTGAATCCTCACCTGCCTGGGACTGCAGGTGGTGCTTAAGTAAAGAAACAGCATTAAGCAGTGTCCCTTTGCCATGAGCCATGTAGTTCCAGCACCCCTGCTCTCCCAGGGAGGGCAGAGCATGCCACTGCGCAGGAGTGGGCGCGTGGATCTGTGTGGGCTGTGACAGCCATGAACACTCCTGCATTGCATCAGGCTACGTTAGTGCTCAAGCTCCCTTGTCCTTAGGGAAGCGAGGCCCAAATGGTCACCAGCAGAAATTCCTAGTAGGGGATGTTTGAAATCCCGCTGTGTTAGGAGAACAGAGCTGTTTGCAGCCTGCCAGCTCCTGGCTGCATGTGGAGGCTTCCATGTGCGGTGGCAAGGCTGCCTGGCTCTTCCGAGGTCGCTGCTGCGGCCAGCCTGCCCGTGGAGAGCTGCTCTGTGGAAATGTCTCTTGGTGACTGGTGAGCACGAGGGGGAGGGGAGAGGACAGAAAGCCAGACCGTTTCATAGACTAATTTAATTGCATAAAAATTTTTTTAGTAATAAATGAATGCGTAGGAGTCAGTTCCGCTGATGCCACTCTCCTACAGTCAGCAGAGCAAGGTGGAGCTTGGACCCACGCAGGCTTTCCAGGACCTGTCTCCCCTCGCAGCCTTCAGATTCAGTTCCCTAGATGTGAAATCCCTCAACGTCTGTCCGGGCTGCGTGAGAACAGTGTGGCGGTGGCAGAAGTTCTGCTTGTGCGTCAGTGAGTCGTTGGCAGTGGGAACCCGTGCTGCGCCTCCTCTCCCAGCGGTTTCCTGAAAAGCAGCTCTTGTAAGCAAGAGGAATCCCACGTGCCTGGGGTCTGCGTGAGAGGGACAAGGAGTCCTTTGCCATACCCACGGCCTAGCTGTCACTAACAACCTTTACTGTTTAAATAAAAGCCCTTCAGTATTTAGAAATGGGTCTGGAAGAGATGTCCTCATGGCATGGGCATTTCAGCTGAGTTTACAGAAGTGTCACTGCAAGCCTGCTGCAAGGGGACGGATCGGGGTGATGGCAGTGGGACTGTCCCATGTGCTAATGATTTTCCTTCAGCATTATGGGTCCCAGCTCCCCGTGGGCTAGGAGGAGGCTGTCGGGAGCGTGAGCTTTGTGGTCCTCGCCTGTCACCAGCTGGTGGCGGGCATGTTCTCTGGTTCACACACAAACCCCCCTGAGCCTGCCCCCTGTAGCAGGAGGGTGCTGCTTGGTGGAGGCCAGCGTGTGCTTTTGCTGCAGCCTGCGCCTGTGGGTGCTGCTGTGTTCCAGCCAGCTGGCAGCTGGGGGAGCACCCCAGAGCACCATGTGTTTTTACTCTTTCCTCCAGCCCCCTGCACAGCTGAGCAGTGCTGAGGACCTCTGCTGTCCCCCTTTAGCCGTCCTTGGTTTTGGTGGGCTTTGGAGGTCATTCATGCCATACCAGGCTCCTCTCCCCGTGGCTAAAGAGGTGATTAGTGGAGCCCATGGCAGGATGCTCTAGGCTGAGGCCTAGACTCCTGTAATTTAATAATAATCCTGCCAATCCTTATTGGTACCTAGTTTGGCCCAGAGACCGAGCTCTATGGAGCTCCCCAGGCCTGCAGGAAGGTGCTTAAGTGTGTGGCTGTAGCCACCGTTGAGTAGTGGGAGCATTGTGCTGCAGCAGTCCCCAGCAGGCTTTGCTGAGAAGACCATGTGAGAACAGCAAGCCCCATGCCAGCGTGCGGCAGGTGCCACCTGTGGAGCCCTGTGTGTGCCCCCGAGGGCTCCCCCATGGTCCTCTGCAAGCCCAGCTCTGGGGAGCCTCCCCAAAGGTCCCCTCAGCCTGTAGCGAAACGCATTTGGAGCGGTGTTCTCCCTGCTGCCACCAAAGGAGGTCTGCTTCCAGCAGCCAGGGCTGTCTGCACTCCCGCAGCAACGCCTTCTGCCAGCCTGGCGTCCACTGGAGACTGTTGTGTCTGTTGTTTGGAAACCCAGAGAAAATAGTCAAAAGAGCCAAGCACCGATTTTTCCAGTCACCTAGGAGCACCCAGACTAGCAGGAAAAAACGCTGCGTGCTGAATTCCTATCTTGGGATGCACAGCTTCGGGCTGCTTCCCTGCCAAGCCTAGCCTAATTAAAGATGATTAAGGAAACACACGTATTTGGTGATGATGCCAGGGAATTTCTGATAGAAAGGAGGGTCTGGGTTTAGAAAACTGGCCCAGCTGGGAAAAAGAGACTTTTTTACCCAAGTGTGAAAGGATTTTGCTGTTGTCTCCATAAGGAGGCCCCAGCACATGAATTCCTCTCTAGGCTCCAAGCGTTACAGGATCTGATTTCCTTCCTTGCTACGGCTAACGTATCCCACTTTTTGCAGCTCTGCTATTGCAGCAGCCGTGGCAGCTCCGAGGAGAAGGTTTCAAAGGAACAAAATTCTAAGTCTGTGTAAACATTGCCCAGGCTAAATATTAATGCTTCTAGGATACCTCTGGAAATTAATAACCTCTGTCTCACTTTGGGAAGCCCATAGGGTCGTGCGTACCCCCAGCAGGCTGCTGGCAGCTCTGCCCTGGGTAGCTCTTGGCCCCAGCACCCTGGCATGTGCTGTCAGTGCCAAGCTGAACCGTAACTCCTCTGGGTTTTTTGCCTTGCAGCAGAAGAAGTCGTACCTGGAGCGGAGTGTGAAGGAAGCAGAAGATAACATCCGGGAAATGCTGATGGCCCGAAGGGCGCAGTAGCTATGTGGATCCCCCCGGGTCCCCCGCGACACCCTCTGGGTGGTTTTGGGCAGCTCTGCCGGCGCATTGCTCACCGCCGCCTGGCGGCATGAGCGCCGTTCTGTGGCAGTTTCAATAAAACTCTTCTGTGAAGCCTGAGCTTGTTTCCTCTGCCTGCCGCCTCGGCGTCTCGCAGTGGCTGCTCTCTCTGCTGGGATTTGATGGACAAAGGAGGCGGTGGTGGGATTTGGGGTGAGGGCCCTTTGGGGAATCCTGCTTCACTTTAAAGCAGCTGTATTCCTTGCCCTCCAGATTGACTCTGCTCAGTGCTGGGCACCGGGGAAGGCTCGCTGCGTTGTTCTGCTGGAGTAGGGCAGGTGAAACCGCAGTGGGGGAAAAGGGAGGCTGGCAGGGCTGGGCAGGGCAAGGCAGAACAGGGCCGGCCGCCGCAGGCACCTCCAGGCCCACAACGGGGGGTCATTCAGTCTGTCTCAGCGGTGACAGGCCCTGGTTCCCTCCTTGCACACACAGGCCTGTCGGAGCCCCAGCACGGCAGCGAGCTCGTGGAGGGCCAGTGCCACCCTGTGCTTCGTTCTTGCAGTGCACCAGCCTCGCCGCCTCCTTCCCCTGCTCCTGGCTTTGGTGGTTTTCTGAAATGGAGCTTTCAGGGATGTCTCCTTTCCCGCCAGCAGCTCCTTGGGGTCTTGGAGCTGGGCAGGAACTTCCAGGTCCCGCTGCTGACCCCCGTGCTCTCGCCCTGTAGGCACACAGGCGCTGTCACACTGGGCTGGCCCTTCGCCTCCTGCTTCCCCCCAGGCTCCCAGGCCACCTGCTCACCGCCTGGTCCGGCTTCATCTTTGCCCGTGATCACGCACCTGCGCTGGCTGCAGTCACTGCCCCAGGGGCGGGGGGCCCGTGCGCTGATCCCCCCCACCCTCACACCCCCCCCCACCCACG
>VZTV01002749.1:13315-29357 GCA_013400875.1 Anhinga rufa
CCCCCCCCCCCCCCCCCCCCCCCCCCCCCCCCCACGTGTACACACAGTAGGGAGCCCTCACCCAGGACAGAGTTCAGGGATTAGTAAGATTGGGCAGACTGTGCTGATCAGGCACTGGACACGTGTACTGACCAGTTGGTCATTTACACCCACCTGGGCCCTTCACCCCCATACCTCACTATTTTTTCCACATTTGGTCGTCCCAACTTCACCTACGCCTCTGCATTAGGGTCCTCCACTAAACATCCCAAGGCAAGTCCCATGCAATCCCAGCCAGCTTTTCGCTGCATCTGCTCGTGCGTCCCACCCCCGGGCACCAACCCCGTATTCCGAAAGGAGACCTGGAGAGCTGCTCTGGGTCACCCCTGGGGACCGGCACAGCCTGGGCCTGGGGCTGAGGCTCTGCGGGGACAGCCCTGGCAGAGGCCCAGGGCAAGGCCTGGGCTGGGTTCCTGCCGTTGTGCCCGTGTGCTCGCTCCTCCGGGCTTGTGGATGGGTGCGAGGGGTGACAGAGGCTGTGACGGGCCAGGGAGGGCTCCCCTCCCGCTGGGCTCTCTGAGCTCCTGCGTGGGCTATGCTTCATCCCATAACCACCCACAAGCTGTCACATCTGCTGCTTGCCAGCCTTGGCGCTGGTGCTTGCTGGCATCTGCCCGCTGCCATGCTTGGCAGCACCCAGCCAAGGTGCAGGGATGGGCAAACCAGGTGGGTCCTGGACCAGGTGGCCACCCATTTTGGTCCGGGGGCAGGGCATGGGCACAGTGGATCGGCCCGTAGCTGGGCCCAGCGGCCAGGGCCTCCCCTGCTGCCGGGGCTGCCTTGCACCAGGCTGGGCTGAGCTTCACCCCCCGCCCTGGCCTGGCCCCCGAATGGGGAAGGCGGCGTCCAGGCTCAGTGGCAGACTGGCAGAGCCCTCTCTTCTCCCCCACCATAGCCCCAGGCAGCTGGTGCCCTGCAGGGTGTCTGGAACCCGGGGCAGCTCTTCCCAATGGCGTGTGGGAGATGTGGCGTCCCCCCGTGTCCCCAAGGACCGGCACTGTGCCACCAAGGGCAGCGTGCTGCAGGGGTGTGTGCTGCTGTAGCCACACGAGCGCAGGACCACGGCCACTTCGTTGGTGCTTGCGACGGGTGCTGGAGCAGGAGGCAGAGAGCAGCAAACCCGAGTCCTCGCCCTTTCCCACACCGGGCAGAGCAAGAACCAGCCTGTGGCTGTGAGGTGACCACACAGGGCCGAGGGCTCGCCTCGTGCCCAGCGAGGCCATTTCTGGGGAGCAGCCAAGGCCAGGCTGGGTGGGCTGACCACCGTGCCAGGACGAGGGGCTGGAGGGAGGGGGAGAGGGGGCAGCCGGGCAGGCAGGGGCACAGGCCCAGGGCTGCTGAACACTCCACTTGTACCCCCCTGCCGAGGTGGGGTGAGCCAGGGACCACCCTTCTGAGCCCCAACAGCTGCTGAGCTGCCAGGGAGGCGACAGCAACCATTCCCGGAACAGGGAGCCTCCAGGAGCCCAGCAGCAGACCTGAGCTTAGGGCTGCAGCCTGCAGGAGGGCAGCCCCCAACAAGGAGCATCAAGACTCCTGGGGATAGGCTGCTGCTCATCAACCCGAACCAAATTGTCCTGCCCCAGATCAGAGGCCCAAAACTGCATTTCTAAGACACAAGTGGAGGTGTGCAGAGTGCCCAGGCTGGACCAGCGGTGGCAGGCACCCGGCTGGGGGGAACTCCCAGGCAAAAAAGCATGGAGGAACCCAGTGAGGCGCCTTGGGAGGCCTGAGCAAGCCTTGCGGCACGGTGGCTGTGGCCCTGCCATGCAGTTTGCAGCTAAGCCCTGTCCCTACATCAGTTCCCTCAGGCCTGGATGCCGGATCCAGGCCCATGCATGAGCAGGGGAGCAGAGCTGCTGCCTCAGCTGCAGCACAGGAAGAGCCTTAGGGTCCAGACAAGCACAATCCTCATTTAGCTCAGCTTGGGCCACCCTTCCCTCTCCTGTCACCTGCTGCCACCCAGGGAGGCTGGATGCAGCATACACAAACTGGGGGACAGTGAGCGCAGCGCCTGTTGAAGCCCTACTGCAAAAGCATACAGGATCACTAGGTGACCTTCAGGCAATACAAACAAAGCCAGGTCAGTCCACCAGGATCTGTTTTTACCCCTGAGGCAGGGAGAACAGCAGCGAACTGGGGCAGTGGGTGGGAACTATCCCCCGCAGTGACCAGCAGCAGGATTCCCCACTTTTCTGCAGATGAAAGCTTTTTATCCCTGTTCTGGCCAGGCATGCCATGAAACAGCTTCAGCTATAAATCCTCAGCACTAAATTAATCCATGGCCTTGTTTCTTCTTACCCATTAATTTACTCCCCGCAAGCCTATACTCTGCAGCAGGGGGATGACGGATCACTGCTCAAAACCCCTGAGCGGGATCAGTCCTCCCCCAAGAGCTGCTGGCGCACACGTGCAGGAGCTCAACATGTGCTTCCCCCAGCTCTCTGCCATCCCAGGAGCTGCTGGAGAGGCCCCCAGTCCCAGAAGGGGACCTGCACATCCAGCCCTGAGTAAGCAGAGGGATGAAACCCCAGCCGAGCTGCCCTGTGCCAGACGAGGGGGTTGGTGGTGTCAGACACAGGCACTCCACCTTCCCCACCCCACCTGGTTTTACTGCGCTCTCACAGCTTACGTACCAGGCTGCTGCAGAAAGTCCCCCAGATGCTGGTAACAGCAGGGCCAGACAGCCCCAGCGAGGGGTCAAGGCACGAACTTCTGCAGCAAAGTTGCTTGAAGCCAAGTTCGTCATTGCTGCGGCAGAGTCAGCGCATGCGGGAGGCTGAGAACAGACAGCGACGGGGGAAGCACACCCTCTATGGGACAGATTTATTGAAATAGTCGGGACCTAGCGAAGGAAATCAACTGTTGGCTTTAATTATTGCATATGTCTTCATTTCTAGGACTAGGAAAATTTCAACTGATAAACATACATTTCATCAGAATGCCTTTGGCTGAAATATACCATTAGCACATTCTTCAAAGTTACAACAAAAGTCTTAGAAATGTTAAAAAGGGATTTTTCCTTTACTAAAATAAAGGAGTGCACCCCCCACCCCAACAAGGCGCTAGGACTGACAGACGGGAACTCTTGGCTGTGCAAAGCAGAGCGTTGATTACAGTAACAGAAAGAAGTCAGGACAGGAGTGGGGAGCCTGCAGAGCACTCAGTGAGAGGTACGGGAGGCGGCTGCAGTGGAGTCAGGTCAGCATGTCCCAGAGGCAGCAGCAGCAGAGCGCGGTCCAGCACGCTGTCAGGCAGGCGCTCTCGCCCGAGTCGTCCCTCCGCCGCTCCTCCACCACGTACACTGCAGGGACAGGAGAGTGTGGTCAGTCACAGCACAGCAACACCCGAAGCGGCCAACCACATCTGCCACCCGGCGCACAGCCGGCTCCGGCACAGCCACGGTGCCCCTTTACACCCCAGCGCTCGCTTTGGGTGGCCCGTGCTTGCTGGAGACAGCTGGTGCACGGGTGAACACTCGCAGGAGGGAAGGTGCCGAGCTCCTGTACTGGGTGCCACAGCCCCTCGGGCCGTGGTTTCACCACCGAAGCAGCACCCCGTGAGGACCCGCTGCCCCCTCCCATCACTGCAGCACCCCTCCGATGGGAAGGGTCCCTGGGGGAAGCACTTCTTCCCGGTGCCGGGCCCAGGCTGCTGGGACTGCGCAACGTTATGACCTCGACACAAGCAGCCGGTGCAGGTCAGCCAGGACTCGACTTCTATTACGTTGCACACAGTTATTGAGCAAGAAAACAGGCTCAGCCTGGAAGGCGTCAGCTCCAGGCAAGCTGCCCTCCCGGGGCGCTGGTGCCTAAGCCTCCCTGCCTGCCCCTGCCCTCTGCAGCACCCAGCCAGCGGCAGGTCCCTGGAGCAGAGCGCCCACAGGTGCCCTGGCTGAAGCCGGTGCCCCTCCAGGCCCGGCACAGCTGCCGTTCCCAGGGTGGGAGGTACCCAGCAGTGCTGGAAGGGGCCCTGCGCTCCTCCGGCACTTGGGGCGCTGGGGAGGAGACTGGTGGGTCAGACGTGGCTAAGGGCCTGACTCCCACCCAGCTGCTCACTCACTGCCCCTCCTCAGCAGGGCAAGATGGGGGAGGAGGGCGAGAAAGCTTGTGGGTCATATAAAGACAGGAAGGTTGCTTGCTTATTACCATCATGGGCAAAACAGGCTTAACTTTGGGGAAAATTAAATTAATTTATCACCAATTAAAATAGATTTGGGTAGTGAGGAACAAAGACAAACACTAAAACACCCACCACCTTCCCTCCTGCCTCCTCCACCTCCTCACCCCAGCAGCACAGGGGACAGGGAGTGGGGCTGCAAACCCTTACACAGCAGCTCCTCTCTGCTGGGAGCAATGAGCTGCGTGACCCTGTGTGCGAACAGGGAGGTGTCACCTGCAGGCGGGGGTTGTTTCCCTACCGCTTTGGCAGAGCCCATGCGCCCCTGAAGCAATCTGTGTTCTGGGTACATTAATCTTCGGAGGGACGATTAGGCACCTGGTGATGGAGAACGCAGCTCTCTGCAAACAGTGCTGAGGCCAGCAGGAGCAGCTGCCCTGGACCAGACCAGGTCCTGCGGGGGGCTGCTGCAGAGCTCCCAGCTGGCCTGAGCTCCAACATAGCACAGCCTTTGGGCACCCATTAGGGTCCCTGCCAGGAGAACCTGCACCAGCATGGGTCCTCTCCACAGGTCACAGCTCCTTGCGGAAACACCCGCTTGCTCCATGGTCCTCCACAGGTTGCAGCAAATACCCAGAGCACCTCCTCCAGCCCTCTGCTGTTTCTCACTCTTTTGTTTCCTCCTCTCTCTCTGACATTTTCTGTCCTTTCTTAAATGCGTTCTCACAGAGGCACCACCAGCTTTGCTGATGTGCTCAGCAGTGTCCTGCAGTGTCTGTTGCAGAGCCTTGCCACCTACAGCAGGACAAAGAGGTGCAGGGGCAGGAGGTGGTCTCAAGGTGAGACTCAGCTACTGCAGATGAATGGCCGTGGGGAGGCAGGTACAGACAAGTCCTGGGAAGAGCCAAGGGCAGTGGCAGAGTCCACTTGCCACTTGGGGCTGGAGAAAGCTCACTCTGGATTTTGGGCAGTGGGTGCTTTTGCACCAGCCAGCACTTCTCAGTGGTAGGAGCTCGCTCTTCCCAGGCAGCAGAAACAGAAACAGCAGGGATCACCTCTGGCTGACCATCCCACGCAATTATAGTCACCTGGTCACTGCAAGGAGAGCAAGCGGCAGGAGGCTGTGGCAGAGCTGGGATGCATCGCCTTCAGAGCCGCCCTCTCTTGCAGCCTCCACAGCTGAGGCCGAGGGGCACTGCCAGTGCCCATGTCCAGAGGGCTCCAGGAGCAGCAGCAGGGTGGGTTCCTTGCTGTTGAGTCACTTCCATGCACAATCAAAACCCCACAGTTTTAGCACACAGACGATGACAAGAACCTGCCCACTGCCAGGTCTGGCCAGGCCGCAGGCAGTAGAGGCTGGATAGGCACCCAGGGTGTTTTCCTGGAGCTGCCAGCTTCTGTAGCTACAAGAGCATCTGCAGTTTGACTGCTTGTTGTCTGTTTAGACTGGCACTACTAAGTCAGCTAGCTTTAATAAGTAGCTGTTCCCTGACGCTGCTTCAGCCCTATCAAGCACATAACTGCCTCCTCCCGTAAGAAGTCAGGGCAGGGATCAGTCCTTGCTCCAGGCTCTGTGTCCATCTTGCATGCTAGGGGACTTCCAGCTCAGCACCCGAGGCACAGCCAGCTCTTACCAGGCTAGGAGGCGGCAATCCTTGGACACCTCACCTGCCAAGGGGAGGATGCCTGGATCACACCCCCAAATGCTCAGGGTGTTGCCTCATACACAGAAAGCGTTTAAGCTCTGCCCCTCGGGGCTGCGCAGAGGCTCCCAGCAGGCTGTTGGGACTTACTGCACATTGCCTGCTGCCTGAAAGCACAGGAGGGAGCCCCAGGTTTGGGTAGAGCTCTCCTAGCAGCGTCTCCTACCTGAGGCCAGGGTGCTGTCTACTCTTTCTGCCAGCCCCTGAAGCCCACTTGGGACAGATGAGCAGTTTACCTTTGGTTCCTCCTCACTGAGCTTGGGCTATTGTGCCCAGAACTGCAGCAGTTTGAAGGCAGGCACGTGACCTTCCTTCCTTAAAGCTTTCTTGGGTCTGTTCGTTACGGTCTGCGTGGGAGACATGCCCTCGCACAGGAGTATGACCCAGACAGGCAGTTAGTGCTTTAAGTGGAGTGGCTGAACACGTGGTGTTGACAGGCAGAGGCCAGGGCAGGAGACGGCTCATGTCATCAGCCTGGTCCTCCCGTGGGATTGCTTTGTGCTCAGAAAAATGTCCTGTCCCCCTGCCTTCACTGCTTCAGTTCTCTCAAGAGCGATGGGTGGAGGATAATGTGCTCTGGCTTACATGATACCAAAATCCTGCCACCATCAGGGTGCGGCAAAGAGAGGAACAGCCCAAATACCCCCTTCCACCCCAAACATCTGCCCTCAGGTACAGTCTGTACCCCTGCCTCAGGGAATAACACAGAGAGGAGGCATCCGCTGTGCAGGCACAGCCCAGCTCCAGAGCAACCACTGCATGGTGCTGGCAAAGCACCACTGTCCTTCCTTCCCTCCAGGGCTTTGCAGCTGCTTGTGAGCATTTAGTCCCAGCTGTGGTGCCCTTGATCCAGGAATGTCAGGGTGGGTGGAAGCACACCTCTTCTCCGGACAGTCCCAGAAAGAGGTGGCGGCATGCTGCAGTGCTGTGACAGGCTGTGCTGGAGCAGAGGAGGTGCTGCGTGCTCTCCTCCCCCAGGAGCTGCTGGCCCTGCCTGCCCCTGCAGAGCCAAAGCTGGCACCTCCAGGCAGCACCAGACCAGGACCTGACGGAAACTTGGCTCCCGCGCACAGACCAGGGCCCTGCAGGCTGTTGGGCAGTGCTGCAGCGGTGGGGGAGGCTGCATGACCTCCTCCCCACAGCCTGTGGCCAGGGCAGGGCTGCGCCCAGGGCCAGCAGCCCTGCCACACCAGCAAGGAGCACAGAACAAGGGCAATGACTTGTGAGCCTAGCACCCTCGCCTCCTCCTGTGATCCAAGAGAGCCTATTTCATCCCTTTGAAAGGGGAGACCACAGACCCATCCCATCCAAAGGGGGAATCTGTCCCAAGGCAGAGAGCACTTTGGTCAGGCCCTTCCCTCCCGCCTGCCCGCAGCCCCAGACTTGCACTCAGAAACACGCACGGAAGACTTGCAAAGGCTTCGCATTCAAAATCATGAGGACTTGTGTGAGCATTTGACCTTATACAGCATTATAGCAGTAGCTCTCCATTCATTGCCTGTGCCCTCCGGTGAGGTGACCCAAGTCCACTCGTTCCCATATACCTCCGTGCAGCGCGAGCTGTCGTCACGCGGCTGGCCAGGTCCCCAGAGCAGTAGGCTACAGCAGTCACCCCTGCTCAGCAGCAGAAAAGGAGGAAGCTGCGCCCTGCTGTCCAGGGGAGAAACTGGCTTAGCAGAGCTGCCCACGCTGGTTTGCCTTCCCTCCCTGACCGGCAGTGCTGGGAGCAGCTGGACACCCTGACGTTGGATCCGTTGACCCTCCTCGGCTGAGCAGCATTCTCCCCTGCAGCAGACAGAGCTGCCCTTTCTGTCTGGCTCAACACACTAAGCTGCGATGAGAAGTGAGCCCTGGCGCCACACAACGCCTTTGTGCAAACCCAGTCATACGACTAGGCTGTTCAGGAAGGAGAATAGCAGGGCAGAGCTGCACAGAACAAGTCCAGCTTGCAAGGACTGAAGGAGGCACTGGTGTACTTCAGGCTGGGAAAAAACTTTGGGCTATTTTTCCTGGTGGATCCAGGAGCTCTGAACAGCAGCTAACTCTTCGGTGCCTTTGTTTCCTCTGAGAAGGTGCTGTTACAATGAGTGAAGGCAAAACACACACCAAATGCTCCAAGAGTCCTGTACAAGATGATGACGTGCAGTTGTGCGGCAGGGCAGAGTGCACACACAACAGGCAGAGATGGCCATGAGCTGCTCACAGTGGGGTACCAGCCATGCTCTCCTGCCTACGTTCAGGTGGGAGAGGATGCTCACCAGCTCCTGCCATCCCTCAGAGCGAACAGCCAACGGTGCTTTTCCCATGACTGCTCAGGAAGCTTCCAAACCAGCTCCCCGTGCTGGAGCCCAGAGGCAGCTCTGGTTTCTAACCGGCTGCCAGGTGCCACTCAAGCTGTCCTGCTTCGGAGTCATGGAGAGCTGGATGGCTGCTGCCAGAGCATTGCCATACCCAAAACTGAGGGCCACAATGCCCTGAGCTCCATCCAGATCTGCACAGCAGAAGGGGGCTGGGAAGATGTTTAGGGAAGCACCGGTTCCTGGTGGTTTGGAGGCAGCAGGGTGACTCCGACCTCTGGAAAACACTAGCAAGAACATGTACCAGAGAACTTGCTCCAGAGCAAAGTCCTTTCAGCTTCAGACTGAGTGAAACCCAGGGGAACCTGACACCCTTCCCTGCCCCAGAAAAAGCTTTGCAGCATGTGACACTCCCAAATCTGGCGGCCAGCATAAGGTTACACTGCTTTGGGGGTGCCTCAAATACCCTCAGCTCCCTTGCTGCAGCAGCTGAGATGGATTGAGCTCTCAGGCTGACAACACCTGGCTGGAGGGTGGGTACCCTCTCCTCTGAGCACCAAGGTATGGCACTTCACACCAACTGCAGGCAGACCCAGCTAGCCAGCTGCTCTGGCCGGCCTCTGGCAGGCTTCTGCTGACCGGAGGAGGCCACGTCACTGCAATGCAAACCACAGGCTGCAGGGCAGTTACTGTTTTCGGCCACCCCAGCCAAGCCCATCTTCACCCTGGTTGAAGGTGACCATATCTGTAGCCACAGCCAAGGCACCATCCAGGGAAGAGCTCTAACACCACTGTCTTTTACTGCTAGAGTTAAAGCAACATTGCGTTCTGGTAGCTCATATCTAAGCTACCAAGGAGCAATGCTTGAGCATGTAGAAGACACAAGCTGTCAAACGATACACTAACATTGACAAGTCCTCCATGGTAACACACAAACCAGTAAGGGACTTTGCTGGTTAGCCAGCAACTTGCGAAGAAGTTGGTGAAATTGAGTCTTAGCTGCATACTTTGCTGGAGGATGGGTTTGTATAACCTTCCCCATCCCAAAGCAGAGTTGAAATGGATGCTGCGCTGCACAATTTATAGTAAGCTGTCTGTGACTGCAGGCATACAAGAAAGAAGAGCTTGCCTGAAGTATTTATGATTAATCCATTAGAAGTTTTAAACTACAGAGTGTCGAGGACATACTGACAAAGCATGTTCAAAGCATGTATGAAGTGCTGTTATGAAACACTTGCTGAAATATTAAACAAAATGGCTTTTCCAAATGTGGGCCTGTGCAGGGGGAGATGGGCACTTTCACGACACGGCCGCTCAGCTGACTTGCATCGGATGCTGCCTCTCAGCACAAGTGGCATCACTCCTCCCCTGCCAGCCAGCACCTCCAGCTGCCTGTGCGGCACTGCTGCTGGCAGCTTCTGCTAGAAAGGTCTGCGCTGAACTGGCTGATACACAGGCACAACTGCCCACAAACAATTCAGGGCAGGACTGGGACAGGAGAAAGGGCAGGGAGGGAAAGCAGCCATGTCAAGACCTTTCTGGGACTCACCATGGGTTTGGGGGGGTGTGCCTTTCTGTCAGAAACAGTGAAACAGCACTGAAAAGAGACCATGTCCCTTCACTCTCTTCTGCTAAAAGCTGGAAGTCATTTAAACCAGCAGCACACTGTGGCACAAGTACCTTTCCGCAGAAACCCTCTGAGAAAAAGCTGTGTGTTTCCCCATGCAGGGGGTTACAGTACTTTTCCAAACCCATTCATCTTCCAAGTTCAAGGAAAGCTCCAAAGATGACCATCTGAAATACACACTTGAGAAGTCGCTGCCTTCCACTGCAGAGCTCCCCTCCCAGAGAGAGCAAGAGTCTCAAGAGGGCAGTGCTCTGCCACCGCCAGCTCACGGGAGCTGGTGTCAACTGCTGCTGCAGTTTGAGAGGAAATACAGCCGTCACTGAAAGTTTTCAGACTTGGAGAGCATCTGGGCAATAATCTAAATAAAACCAACCACCTCTCCCTTACAGTTTGAGTTTGATGATCACTTTCTTTGAACCCTCATCAATGCTTCAGAAGTTGTAGCTCTGTCGCTGTCACCAGACAAATTGCCAGAGAAACTTTAAACACAGCCGTAGAGCATTACTGCTAAAAAGCCTTCCTCATTAACCAGTTGGATGTGGGTCTTATACAGGAGAGGATAAGAGTAGAACAGGTGAAGCTTGATCAACTATTCACTTACAGCTACCGAAATGCATAGGGTAAAACAGTTCAAAGGAAGGCTAGATGAACTATTCCCAGCCAAACCTCTCATTAAGCTAGAGACATCTCATTTTGGACACTGTGCAACTGAACATCAGCTTAAAAGCACTAACACAAACACAATGACAGAAGTATCCGAGGTAATCAAGAGTGCATGGTAGCACCTTTATTCACTCTTCCCACCCTATGCATTAGCACTACTTTAAATCAGAGGGTCTCCTCTCAACACCACAGTAAGAGACAGCATAACAAAACCCTAAGGACCTTACTCAAACCTCTTAAAGTCGTTTCATTAGGAAGCCTGGCACAGCACATTACTGATACAAGCCACCCAATGTCTTCCCAACTCACTTCAGCCAGCAGTTTTCCATTAACAGGAGATCAGGTTTTCTACTGGAATAGCTTTGCCACCAAAACCCCAACCCAAAATACGTCAATTAAAGGAACTGCTGGCTATGTATGCCTCTTGTCAGAAGCCTGAATGCCTCTAAGCTAAAACCACCCAGTTTGCTGTGGCAAGCCTTCCTGGGGACTTCATGAGCTGCTTTGTGCCTCTCTCTTGTCCAAGGTCAGGCACTCCAAAGATCTCCTATGGCATGCCAGGGTCCTTGCACTGTGAGCAGAAACGGTCCGATAGAGAAGAGACACAAGGGTGATTTCTCTCAGAGGCACTAGACAGCGCTCAGTTTTAGGCTCAAGTTTTGATGCTTCCGTTGTTTAGAAAAAACAGGATGGGAGGGCGAGCACACTGAGCAGACCCTCCCATCTTCTAATCAACCTTAAAGAGCACAGATCACAATTAATCATGCTTACCCCGAAAATGATAGCACTCCCTGTAATCACACAGTACCAGCCTGCACAATCCAGTGCAAATAACTCCCACTTTGTTTTTAAAACAAATACTACAATACCTTGTTATTTCATGTACAGCCTGCTTTATCTTAAGCATACACATTTAGTTTCTTCTCATACCTAATTGATATGTTAATCATTAGCTCCATGAGGAAAAGGCATGAGCAGTACTTTTCACCTGGTTTGGTATAAACTGAAATCATTACCTTAGACTGTAGTGCTCTTTATCGCAGTGCTTTACTGGGTCTACAAGGATTGCAGTACAAGGATACCAGCTTTCATGATAGAACCAGCCCATCCTGTCCCAGGGCCCAGGCACCAACATCATTGTTAAGGTACTGACTTACCTAAACGGGTAAGTCCTACAGCACAGGCAGTGATGGCACCAAAGAGCCCTTGAGCTCTGCAAGCCCTCCCATAAGTCTTGCTGCACTTCACCCGAGGCCCTGGCCCTTGTCTAGGTATTTCAGGTATGGCATCCAGGCAGACAGACAGCAAGCAAAAGCTCACTCCAGGCAAGCCAAGTGGCAGGCTCAGCCAAGAAGTCAGCTGCCCCGGGAGAAGGGAGGTGTGCGCACCCCCAGGCTTGGCCCAACCTAGCACCAGTCAGCTGCAGGGACTCCTTTCTCTTCCTAAGGCAAGAGGGCTAGGAGCATAAGAAAAGCAGTAAGTCTTGAAGTTTACTTCTTCTTTAGTCTCCAGCTATGTGCTAGCACACAGACCCACTCTGCATGCAAACAAGTTAGCTACGCTCTTAGCTGCTGTAAGCTATTAGGCAAGGCCCGAGCATGCAAGAGGAAGCAGCAACAAGAGCTATACCAACCAGTGCAACTCTTCCCGTGGTATCTGAACGGCTGTTTGCCACAGTAACAACTGTTCAGAGCAGAAGTATTAATTAATACCACGGTCTTTTCATCTGGGAGGAAGCACGTAGCAGAGAAGGGACCAATAAGCCTTTTCCTACATCTGAATAAAGTGGTTTTTATCACAAGCCACTTCTGCACCAAGAGCTTTGTTTTCGCTTGTCCAGCCAACAAGCAAGAAGTCTTGCTTAAAACTGAACACCACCATTTTAATAATAATTTCTTACAGGGTTAAGTGCTGCCTGTATCAGTTGTGCATCTGATTCTACCTTCAAAACATTCTTACCCAAGTTCTTTGAAAGTCTTTCCATTCGGGATGGAGGCCAGAGAAGGGAAAGCCAGCACAAGGGCGTTAGTGGCAGCCAAGGGATGCAGAGGTGACAATGACTAGAAATCAAGTGTTTCTGAGCCACTCTTTGGGGTGTGCACTGGTCTGCAGACCCAACGCTGCAAGAGGAAGGAACGCCAGCCAGCCACCTGTCCTGGAGTAAATCCCACGCAGGCAGCAAGCGCGGAAGAAGAGACTGCATGACAGGGGAACAGAAACCCTAGTACTTCAACTAAAACTTTCATATGAGCTGTGAACAAGGCTCCTCTCTGCCCTAGGCCTCCTCCCTTGCCCACAAGACCTCGAGGGCAGAGCCTGGGCACAGATGGGATCCAACTCCCTTGGCAAGAAAGGCATTTAATTATTTTCTTCTCCTCTCTGGAGATATTTGCTCATGCTTAATAGCTTCATGCCTGTCATATCACATTCCCTAGCCCCCCAACTCCTTCCTGCCCAGAGGCTTCCACTGTATGCACAGTCTCTACCAACACCATATTCAGATTTCAGGAAACACCTTAACACACTTCTGAATCAGATACCAGTCAGAGGAAGATGGAAATACAGTAGCCTACTTCCAAGCAAGAAGTCTTCCAAAGTTGCAGAATGCTCAGAGCAAGTTTCACAATCCCCAGCTCCAGACTCAAACACCTCTACTGCCAGAGCCACCTGAGCAAAAATCAGGTATCAAGGAAGTGTGCATGGGTGGTTTCACCTGCAAATCCCCTCTGCCACCAGAGAGCTGCTGCTGACCCAGCCCACATTTCAGCCTGGACTCAAGCAGAAGTGACTGATCTACAAACACCCACGCTGGTATCAGACCTGCCCTCTTCTGTGGCTGCATGCCTATATCCAGCAGGTCGAGAAAATTCCTGACTTTCAGTTCCTGCAAGTCTGAGAAGCTATTACGGTCACCCTAGAGAGCTGCTTCAGTTTTCAGGGAGCTGAAAAGGCAACACAGTTCAGGGAAATTACCGCGTAGGCATGCCAAGTGAGCACCTCCCAGAGCCAACGCTGCACTAGCCATGCTTCACACAAGGGTAAAGTTGCTCCCCTCTCACAGGCTGCATGTGCTCCAAGCATGGCTTATGCCTGATCATAAATCATGCAGAAAATTTTCTTGCAGCTGAGCTCAGGGCTGGGAAAGAGGTGAGTTTCCTCACCTGAGGACACAGGGATGGGATTCAGAGATCTTTGAGATAGCAGAAGTGATACTAATCAGCATTTATGGAGTATAGATGTGTCCAGGAAGGATTCAGCATCTCTAAAAAGCAGGGCTACAGGCAATCCTTAGAGGGGAAAAGCCTATCTTATGTAGTAAGTACTCAAGTCTCTTCATGATGTCAGCAGGCATTGGCCAGCTCTCCAAAGCACTATAAACCCCATCACACGGTTAGAAAGTGCACAGGAGAAGTCATATAAGAAACCAGCTTCCCTGGAGCTCAAAAAGTACAGTAATTCAGGGCTTCAGACCCTTCCATTTTCTTCTAGACTACAACAGATGCAGAGATATCTCCCAAAACTACAGAATTTGAGAACTTTCTCCAACATTTTTTTTAAATCAATGAAATCTTAATTTACTGTTAAAGCAAGGAGGCATTTTCCACCAAGTCAACTGCAGGGCTAAGAACAGCACATTCCTCAGCTTGAGTCAGTGTTTTCACTGAAAACCAGCATCAGTCCTAGACTTCAGCAAGACCTGGCTTGGAGGGATTTACACACCACAAACAGTCTTTCAAGAGTCTTGCAAGAGTGCTTTGGGTGACAGACAGGAGGGACAAAGTCCAGTTTTAAAGCAAAGGGAACATGCCACAGTGAATAGTCACCCAGGGTAGCAAGACTCTCCCTGAGCAGTTCCCCCAAGGCTCGAGTACCACAATCTGTGCAGCGCTTGCAGTGCTGGGAAAAGGCTTTAAACACTTTGCTTCTCACCCAGGCTAAGTGCCCAGCTGACGAGGACTGTCCAGACAGCAGCCTCATTTAATTTGGTGCACTACGGAGCCAGCCTTAGCCTCATTTAGCCAGCTTTCAGATACAGGACCTGAATTTGGAAATCCTTTTCTCAGATGATCCCCTCCCTAGGGGTGAGAAGCAGCGAAGGCGAGGTCAGACACCAGCCCCAGGATAGCACCGTTTGCCAGCAAACAGCCCCCACTGTTTGTGCAGTCAGCTGACATGAGCCAGGGACAGAGGGAGGTATGAGACTGCAATCCTGGGGAGAGAGAACACCAGGTTTTGAAGCACACTACAGTATGAGAAGCAGATAAGAGGACAACTGCCAAGTGAGGTTGTGGTTTGTTTTTTTTTGGCAGGACACCAGCTGCCTGGAGTTGCAAGTCCTGAAGGTACAGTAACAGTTAAACTAAATGCTCGGATGGAGTGCTTGAAAAGTGTCGATATACAGGGAGAAAGCCTGCTGGAATTGCTACATGCTGCCCCCCAAATAAACTTCTGCTGGGGAAGGCTCAGCTC
Source organism: Anhinga rufa (assembly GCA_013400875.1). Classification (NCBI taxonomy): domain Eukaryota; kingdom Metazoa; phylum Chordata; class Aves; order Suliformes; family Anhingidae; genus Anhinga; species Anhinga rufa. The sequence goes on from VZTV01002749.1 coordinate 28,234, forward strand.
GACATGGTTTGAGAAGTACCAGAGGGCCTAACCAGAGCGATTAGCATCCCCTCCTTTCCACACTGAGACCTGTAAAGAAGAAAAATCCACCCCTCTAGCAGAAGGCAGTGACTGTATCTAGGCGACCTCTTTATTCTTGCAGCTGGCCAAACATTAAGAGGCAGGCAGCATCACTGTGACTATTACTCTTATCACAGCTGGCTTTGCTACAAGTAATCAACTTCCAGAAATGAGATTTCCACCCTGCGTGTACAATAGGTCAAACGTAATACTGAGCTTTGTTTGCCTTTGGTTGGAAGGAAGGCTGCTGACAGAGCCTGGTTCCCTTTGGCACAGCACGGAACAGCCTCATCCATTACGTTGTTATGTATTAAACGGGGGGGGGGCAGGGAGAAATTAAGCTGGGCAAATTGCTAACACCAGCTAGTGCTTTCTAAATTAGTATGCCACTTTGTACTTTGGCTCATTCCACTTTTTAAAGCATGCCATTACCAACAGCATTATTTCACTTCTAGTTTACATAGACAAGAAAGTACCTGCTGACCAGTCAGCAGATACTGTGGTTTCCTTATGCCAGTTGATACCAAATTGTTCTATAATGAAAATACTGCTGGGGAAATGAGATATTTTCTGGAATGAGGTATTTCCTCCTAAGCAAACCCCTGTTGCTAAGGAAAGGTCGGCTTCTTATGCCATGCTCCACGCAGGCACCGCACTCCTCCTGCTGCGTTTTCCAGCTTTGTTCTGGTGCAGTCAAGCTCCCTCCAGCTACCCAAAGCACTGTGTGACACCCCATGGCAGATCTACGGTATATTCCAGGAACTCACGCCCGGACTGACTTCATGTGGACAGACATGAAGACAGCTAGTTTTTACAGCAGGAAAGATGCAGACAGAAATCAGCATGAGTCAGGTCACAGAGCTAGGAAGCTGAATGAGATGCCCTTAAGGATAACATCCCTCAGGCTCAGCATATAAATTATCAGCTCTAAAGGTAAAGGTCAAGTTTTTTACTTCTAATAAACAACAGCCAAGTCAGTTATGCAAGATACAAGAAGCGTTGTTCCTTTGGAGACTTTGCTATAAGTAGCCTGTGCAAGTCCAAAAGCCAGCTATCAAAAAAAA
>VZTV01002751.1:0-12217 GCA_013400875.1 Anhinga rufa
CATGACTTTTCAAATACTATGGAGAGAGAAAACAGCAGAGAGGATCCACTGAGCTTCCACCTAACCAGCATGTCAGTTATCCAAAAGCAACTTTTAACGATCCCCAAGCAGACTCTTACACATGGAACAGACTTGAGCATGAGAAGCAGAGCCGGTCCTTATCCAGCCACAAACACAGCTTTCCCAGCCTGGATATCTGCCCTGAGGCTAATGCATTCTCTCTGCCAGGGCAGTCACCATCCATAATTAGCAGTGGTTATTAACACCACAAAGCATGAGCAATATTAAGCATCTCTGATTTAATTCTGTGCTTCACGGCAGTGTCTAAATACTTCAACAAAAAAAAAAAGTTTAACTTGTTCTGAAGATATCTTAATATTTTCATGCAGACCCATTTCTCTTTGCCAGATTCCCTTGTAATTTAAACCAATTGACTAGACAGGAAGAAAGCAATCTTTATACCAAAGGAAAAAAAATATCTCATCATGCCAGGAACCAGTCCCCCTTGACCTCATAATTATGACCATATGCAACCAGGAGAATAATACATGGTTGACCATGAGCTCAGCTTGACCCATTTAACTATTAACACAATGTTTTCATACCTTTCTTCCTGAAGACATTCTTTAAAGAGGCTTTATAATGACTATTCATGCAGCAGTGAATTGCACTTAATGAAATCATGTATCTCACACTGGCATCCAGATTTTTGTTATTGACTTCAACCATGAATCTTAACATATTTTTCCTTAGGGTGAAGTATTAAGGAATCATTTTATTTGCCAAAATAATGACTTAGAAGATATACTTTTTATATAAAACATGTACAAGGAAGAGCTCTTTTCCTGTGACATGCTCTCATTTGTTAACATAATTTTGACAATCTTATTCCTGAGTGCAACAGTCTGAAGACTTAGATGCTAAGCAGTGCTATAATTAGCACATAATTTGCTCTAAACTCCCCATTCCAAAATAATGAGATACACAGATGGAAATACTGCTGGACTGACAGAAGGGATAGCAAAAAGCTTCTGAATAACCTTGGTCAGGTTGCGGGCTGTAGAGCAGGTGTCCTCCTGCATTTGCAAACTGGGAATTTAGGAAGTCCATGTGAATTAGTAGCCTCACAGCGGTCTTTTCCACCATGCTCTGGTTAAGCCTGTCATGCTCACATAAGACCAGCATCCCAGTACAGACTCCAGTGCTGTTTCAAAGCAAAGAACCTGAAAGCTGTAGGCAACCAACCAATGTTGCTGATCATGCGGTGCCTTCAGGATGCAACAGCACCAAGAGGCACAGGAGCTTGGGAACAGTAACCTTAAACCAGCTCCGAACAAGCCCCATGCCAGCCCAAAAGTAATTAAGCACAGAACATTGACCTTTTCACCTAGCTATTGTTTTAATTGTTTTGTAGAAAAAAAGAGGCTTTCCTCCACATCCCTCTTCAATCAACTCTGCTGTACAAGAGGCCTCATTGGAAGGAGAGAGGAAAGTGGAACTGCTCATGCATTAATAGCTAATACAATCTCTTGATAGGGCATTTAAAAATAAAAGGGATCCACAAATATAGCAGCACATTGTATTTGTTTTGTCATGAATATTTATACATATATATATTTCATATTAATTATGCTAATTAAAGTAGTCTATGAAGTTTAGCAGGTGAGAGCCCAAAGATCAGAGGGCACGGTGTCTTTTGGGAAGTCTGTACTCTGCTTCCCCATGTTGAAGTGCACACAGTATAAAGTAGATCAGTTTTGTCATTTTGGGAACTGCTGTAAAGCCTGTAGACAACTCAGTTTGAAAAACATTCACTGTGATGTATGATGGTCTGTTGAAATCCCCAGGCTTTTGACTCAGACCAGTTGTTTACATCTAAATAATTTTTCTTCATTAAGCTCAAACTTTAATTCCCAATATATTAAATTTGTGTTGTTCAAAAGAATAAGTAGTCCTTTTTTATTGGCTTTGTTCCTACGATTATTAGATTAAGGATGTCATTAAAAAGTTTTCAAGACTTTTTGTAGTTATAGTTTGGTAGTTATAAACAGACAAGATTTTCACATCAATTTAGAGGGGGGGGGAATAAATCACACTACATTTGATAGCCCCATATCAGTCCATTGTGTCTTATTAAAAATGCTACTTTCATAATGGATGTAGCAGACCTGTGGGAAGAGAACTGCCCAGATTTGCAACACGCTCGCTGTGCTCCTCAAATGCTTCAGACACTGGAGACTAGCTAGGGATTTTGGTTTCTGTTCTCCCTCCCCTATTTCCTAGAATATTGTGTACAGAAGTAAATGTAATGGTAAAAACCTCACTATTTTCCTGCGTTAGAAGCTAGCTTGCTGTTGTTTCTGGTGAGTATCAAGGTGAACACAGGAGCTATTTCCCATAAAATAAGCAAGCACACTTTTTTCAAAAGAGTTTTCCTTATATTCAAAATGATGCTCAACAACTCATATAAAATAAAGTAACAGCGCACTCAAGGGTGTGATGTGGTAGGAATAGTCTTGTGTTTTATCTCTGAGTGGAGAAATACTTGCTAAATATTTATACTGAAATTCCCAAGTGCCTGAAAATCTTTGGGGCCATAATTTTAATACGCAATAACACACAATATTTATATTATGGATACACACATGCAGACTTTTTTTAAGCCAAGTGCCTGCACTTGATAGCTTGCTGCAGAGGTAAGCAGAGATAACATTTAAAAGGCTTTAAAAAGAAATCTTTTAGGCGATATATTAGACCCACTCGCAACCTTTCACAGGCATGGCAGGTGCCAGAAACCAAGGGAATAAACATGAACAAGAAGTGGACAATACACTCTCTAAATCCAAGGGCAAAAAAATTTCCTTCCCCTCAAGGCACACTTTATGGTATTCTAACATCCCCCAGGCATTGTAACAAACAATATGGCATGTATTTGCCAGCAAATGAAAGTTTATGGAGAAACTCATCTAAAAGCAACAAGTTTAGCCAACAATTCTCATTCCCCCTCTTCTCTCGATCCAGTGACTCATGACAGAGATCAGCATTGCCAGGAACACAGGAACAGTTGGCTGCCAGCCTCACAGGGCTTCAGCCCGCTCTTATGTATCAGGCAAAAGAGACCACGCTTGACCTTCCCAACCACAGACTTTTATCCAGTGATTCCCACATCAAACGAAGTAAGGACTCTTTTCCCTTAAGCACTCTTTCACTGTCTGTGAAAGGTAGATAACACACAGAATTAACTAATAGCAAATGAATTGTCAAAGTGTATCTCTCCCATCCCAAAAGAGAGCATTTTAGGGAAAAGAATAAGCTAATTAGATATATGTTCAAAATGTTATTGTGAGTTCTCTTTAGATGTAGATCATATCTCCCAGGTGGAAAACAGATTGCTCATTTGTTGAGCCAGCTTGCTGAAGAACAAGTTCTTGACTTTTTTTTGTTATTATTTTTATAGCTATATTCATGAAGCCTGTGGTTGATAAGTAGGGCAATTTGCATAGCTAGTTTGGATGGGGTTTGCTGTATCCCTCTGCAACACAATTTCAAGCATTTAGAAAAGCAGGACACAAGTGCAGCTAAGTAGTCCTGCCCTACTCCATGCATTTTTAAACATACATTGTGCAACAATCTCTCATTAGCTGGTAAAGCACAGCCGTTAGAAGTACTTCCTGCACCTTTAGCTTCTTTGTCTTCAATCACCGAGATGCATGGCATTTCAAAAAGTCAAGTGGGGAGGATTAGACTCAGCTGAGAAAAATATCTTTGCAGCAGAGAGATTTCAAATATCAGTTTGAATGGGAAGCACACTCACAAAGAGGGGCAGAGCAGAAATCATTCTCTATTTGTTTCTATTATAAAAGGGAAGAGGACCATAAGCACTACATATCAAAACAGAAAGATTTATCTCGTAGCAATCAGAGATTACAAATACTTTCACTACAAACAAGCATATTGACTCAGAAGCAACAACATACTTCCAGTAAATAATTTATTAATGGCTAATATACTTTTTCCTTGCTTTATATCTTTTGACAGTAAGAGGGTTGTTCTCTGTATCTGGTGGTGGGTTACAAATGGCTCTGGGATAGTGGGCAATTCAGGCACCAGCCCCCTGCACTGGTCAGGACAACCAGAGCCAGCCCAGGTAGCCCCCTTGTCCAGGGAAAGCAAGAACACCCCCACAGGTCTCAGCTTCGTTCTCACATGGAAATACTTCAGAAGAGTTGCCTGAATTTTACTTGTGTCAATGAACAGAAAAAAAAATATAATTTGAGGCAATAAATGTATAAGCAGAAAATTGGTTGATGTCCAGTGTTTTAATTTCAACACACTAGCACTGTCCTGTTCTGTGCTGCGATTCATCAGTAATTGGAATAGAAGATGAGGATCACTTGTTGCACCCAATTCCAAATCAATTCTGAATACATCTGCTTGATGTTAGTTATTTATCCTTTATGACATGTTCACAGTAATGACTAAATTGAGATTATAGCACATGCACATGTGATTCTTGGGCTATATATCACCTAAAATCAAATCAATATATCTCTCTGAATGCCACCAGGTTAAACAAGGAAGGAAGCAGAGCAGCATTTTATTATCTTTCCAGCAAAATGAACAAGGTTTCAGCCAGCATCCACATCCCTCAGATGCTTATATAAGACAATTATATTCTAAAAAACAGCCTCAGTCCTACCTTTTTTTTAATAAGAGGCGATAGTTTTCATTTTACTTATAGCTCTCATTCATGTATATTGGCAAAGGTTTCCTTTAAGCAAGGAAAAGGCAGTAGAACATTATTCATTATTTAGAATCCTACTGAGCCTCCAGACCAGTCCAGGCAGCACAAAAGAAAAAGTGTATACAGCACTCACCCTCCTGAAGTTTTGAGCAAATTACTTTACAAGCTTCATTTCCACAGTTGCATTTTGCTCCAGCACAAAACCCCCAATTTATTACACTTTCTACAAGCATTAATATCCTGCAGCTATTCCCCATTTTGGGCTAAGATAGTAAAAGAACAGAACCAAGCTCCAAGCACCCCTCTCCACCTCTTTGCTCCAGGAGAGGGGCAGCCCCCCTACCTGCCTGCCGGCTGATGCACAGCACAGTAGGGGTTGGAAGGGACCTCTGGAGATCATCTTGTCCCGCCCCCCTGCGGGAGCAGCACCCCCAGAGCAGGGGGCACAGGACCGCGTCCAGGCAGGGTGTGAATGTCTCCAGGGAAGGAGACTCCACAGCCTCTCTGGGCAGCCTGGGCCACTGCTCTGGCACCCGCACAGGAAAGGAGTTCTATCTTTACTGTAGCACCTGCAGGCTGATGCACAGCACCTGGAGCTTTGTGAGGCTTCACCTAACATAGGGTGGGGATTGGTCCTTATGTAGCAACTACCTTGGTGAGCTGGGACTAAAAAGCAGAAGCAAAAGTAGAGTGTAGGGTAGGTTAGGTCATATTGTTGTGGATTACTGCTCTTCTTAACTGTTTCCATTGTAACACCCTATGCACTGGGTTGTGGGGAGCAGGTGGGCAGAAGGCAAGAGTAATGGCAAAGACCACTACCTCTCACAGGATCAAGCATGTGGTGGGGTGGGGTGGCTTTGTTGTCAGGAGGAGGAAGGGACAAAGGCCCATCCAGGCAGTGGCAGGGTATGCCTTTGGAGAGCAGGGCAGGAGCAAACTGAGTGTGTAGGCATGTGAAAGGGTTAATTAGCAGCTGCAGTAGTTGCCCTCCAACCTGTATCCTGAGAAAATATCTATTATTTTGGCACTGAATGTGCAGGGTGGTGACATAATGCTTAGATTTTCTTATTCATTAGGTGATGGAAATGTTACATAGATGTATTTCTGAAACTAATTGGACTGATCCCCTTCTCTCACCTTGCTTGTGCAGTTTAAATAAACCTCCCATTAACTCAGTTGTTTTCTTAATCCAGCATTAGACTTTTAAATACTGTTACTCCTAACATAGCACTGACTCCACTGTGAATGGCTTTGTTCCCTAGGCAGGTTACTATATCGATAATGCGATTTAAGCCCTGATGCATGCACCTCTGATACTCTGATAGGCAATTTGAAAGGCTGTTACTTAAAAGTCTCAGGTTGCTGGAAAAATAATTCAGTCAACAGATGAAGAGTAATCTTTTCTAACAGCAAAATGCTGCTTGAATCACCTCAGCAGTTTCTGGCCCCAGTTCCCTCTGTGGGATGCTGGTGCCATCCCTGCTGAGGCACCCTGGCTCTGCTATCGAGAGTTGCCTGCAGCAGGGGACCATGAAAGGCTGTGAGTATCCTGTTAAGATAATGATGGCATGTAAATAAAATTATTAATCTGCTGTAAACTCACCTGTTATCACAGAAAGCTATAATCTAAACTTGACCCTAGGAGCTGGATAACAAAAGTAGCAAATAGTAGATCTCAAACATTGATGACTTGTAGAGGACTGAACTCCACCCACTACAAGATGTAAAACACAGTGTATTATGTGTCTTCAATGAAAAGAAAATATTATTTTAACCCTCGCCCCTCCCCAGGCCATGGCTTCCCAGGCAGCGGGAGGTAGCAGGGGTGTCCCTCTGGCTCTGGGGGATGAATAGAAGCTGCTGTTCCCTGGATGAAAGGTAACATGAGGTCTTCTAGGCTTTTCACCCATTTACACACCCTTTTCTCCCTTCCTCATATGCTGAATAAGATGACCATGCAAATTAGCATGATGTCCCATTTAGCTCTCTGAGTAACACTTAATTAAGAGGAAGGCAGTGCCCACCAGGAGGACGCTGTGTTTGCCCAGTGCAGATGTCGTTGTTACAGGGAGCAGCGACAGCTTTGGGCACACATGACAGGCGGAGCGCTTCCCCAGGTCGCTGCATGCCAGTGAGGATCCTGGCGCTTTGCACAGCATCACACTCTAATTTGTAATTGACAGTTTTCTTGCGAGCGCTTCCCAGCCAAATCAAGAGATTGTTCTCCAAAGACAGGCAGCTGGGTAAATGTCAAGAGCTCAAAAAGTAAATTATAGTGCAAACAGGTTTGATATTTCTATGAAATGAAATTTAAGCATATTTCTTTTAAAATACAGAATTTTATTTAAAGCAAGTGAAAACCTTCTATTGTGACCTTTATGAGATTCCAAACAGTGACGAATTTGGTCATTACAAATAACCTTTTCCTAGCAAGAGCTTTACCAATGGGGACTTCCTTGCAGTAATATATGTAAATTAATTTCCATCCTAGAAAACAATAAATAATATAAGAATCTTCTAAGATACCTACTCTACAGTAAAACATGAAGAATGAAAAACCAGCGAAAAAGGCAGTACCACTTTAAAGTGCCACCGTGGAAGATTTTATTTTGTACCGCAGCTTTCTGGGAAGCCGATTCTGTTACTCCTCTGCTATTTCAGCAGTGAATAAGTACTCCAGAATTTGCCTTGCTATTTGTCTATATGATTAACCCGATGGTGAGAATGAGATGATTAACCTGGGATTACTTGCATGTTTAGGCCTCTCATCAAGCCTGTAGTTAGTGCTTTGTTAGCCAAACTAAAAATATCTCAAATTTTTCATTTTTCTTTCAACTTTAGTCTGACAAAAATTATTCTATACATGTAAATTAGAAAAGAAAAATCAATAGCCACTAAATGAAACCTGAGACTCTGAGTAATTAACCCACAGATCTTGGAATAAGCAGTGTGGGGAGGAGAACTGAGCCGAGGCTGAGCACCGGTGACCCACCGCCTCGCGCTGCCCCCATCGAGCTGCCCCTCCTCTGAGCAGCATCCTCTGGGTGCTGCTGCCCAACCCAGGGAGGTCCCCCGCAGGAGGGGTGCTGAGAGGGGACGGGGCAGGAAGATGTCCTGTGCAACTGAAGATGAACTGCCCAGGGATGCAGATCCTGGTTGTTACTGAGCCTCAGGAAGTGCAGGATCCCACCTCCCATGGGTTTTGCCAAAAACAGGCACTGCAGTGGGTGGAAGGAGCTGGGCCTCTGCCTTAGTGGGACCCAAGCCTCTCCAGTATCCTTTTGGCTAAACGGCACTTGGGGCTGCTTCGGTCAGAAGAACAGTTTTCCCCAAATACATCAATGGAATTTGGGGAAATACCTGCTGGTGTTCCCCTGCTTATGTGAGTGATGGGGAGCACAAATCCTACCAGACAGTAAAGATATAAAAGGGGTGGACAAATAAAGGTACATTTCTTTCTCCCCAGATCACTTCACAGCCGAGCTGGTCCAACTCCTGCTCATCCCTGAGACCGCATTGCCAACACCACTCAGCCTGAGTGGAGAGGGTCGTTTCATCTGCCAAAACGCAGCATTTATTGCTCAAATGCAGTCAACCACGAGATACAGAGTCAGCACTAGTAACTGCAGAAACCCCAAACAGACACTGTTTTCAGTTAGACCTAATTAGGAAGGACAAGCGCTGATGCTGGGTCAGCAGCACCATCTCCTGCCCCACGCAGGTTGTTCCACCCTGGCACAGCACCGTCTGGCCCCCCAGAGCATTCAACCACGAGAGTGCATGCCAGGCTGCTGTTTTATTTCACATGCATTGCAGCTGGAAGTTGAAGATCTACTTTGGAAGGCGTGACCACCCACAAGCCCATTGAATATAGTGTCCTAGCAGGCTGCCATATCAGGTATTGCTTTTAAAGGTTCTGATCCATTCTTCACACACAATCATGATGGTGGCTTTGTGGTCTATATCCCTGCCCAATGACTATTTAAAATGTAGGGACAGCAACTGTTGTAAGAGGCAGCAAAGACCATGAAGGCATGTGCAGATGACAGAAAAGGGAAGACAAACTTATTTTTCTTCATTGTAGTCCCTATAGTTAGAGTACCACATTGTCCTTCTGCTGTACTTTGAAACAATTTTCATTAGTTAGGATTAAAAATATTGTGTAAATGTGACAGTACATTTAAAAATATTGATAGTACATTTTAAAATATTGATAATAAATCCATTCATCTTTCATACTCTGTCATAAGTATATCCTCTGCTTTATATTCCCTAATAAGATGCAATATTTGTTATTTAATTACATCTAAAATAAGAAATACAATATCTGCTCCATTATTGTAAAAACAGGATATAATGAAGACTAACATGTTAGAAAGTTTCTGTAATAATTAAACATTTCATCTTACTTGATTTAATTAAGAAATTTAAAGACTGCTGTTTTAGAAACAGATCTCATGTACTTCTATGAAATCAACAGGTCAAATGTTCAAGGAAATGATACAGATGATCAGACTACATTTTTGGAGTCGCTCTCCAAATCAAGCTTCCCACCTCTTATTTAGGCTAAATCCCATAGTGAAGTCTGGAGAGTTTCATCATTAAAGAATAAACAGGTTTCTGAATCTCCAGTAAAATCAACAAATAAAAAGTGCTGAAATAATGGTATTAGCATGCAGGAGACAGACATCACCACGAGAACAGCGCCTGTGGACAGGAAGGTATTTTTCAGACTAGGGCAGCTGTTAAAAGCAATTTCTGTCTGCAGAGCAATACAGTGGTTAATTCCCATATTTAGAGGAGCTGTCTTGTGTCAGGCAGGGTGAGAAGCTGCCTGTTGACTAATGTGCGTTCCCTATTGCTGCTGGTTGTGTAAATCACAAAATGACCCTATGGAAGGGAAGGGAGGATCTCCAGTACCACTGCAGTCCCTGGAGGAGGTTTCCCAGTGCAGCCATTGGAACAGGAGCCTGCTTGGCCCTTGGATGATGACTGCAGAATGGAGGGAGTGGGTGCAGGTGATGTCTGCTGGAGATAAAAGACCCTGGATCGTTTGGCACAGTTTGCAATCCATGCAGCTCTGTCAGGGGCTCTGTAAACAAGAGCTCCTTATACAAATAAGATGAAAGAAGTAATCAGTGCATAAATCTCCTCACACTAAGACATTAGAGGCAAAATATTTATTAAAGAGTAATATAGTTTTCTAGCTAGAGATGATGCATGGTGCATGGAAGACATCACTTGAATAAACATTGCAGCAGCATCTGCAAAAGCAACGTGATCATCATCAATCTGTATTTCAGAAGAATGAGCAATGTCTCTATGGCCAGGTGCTCCCGTTAATAAGAAATCCTGTGGAGCATTAGGTTTAAAAATAAATATTGGGGCATTTACATCTGTGTGTTTCAGTCAGATAGACTAACCAGAATAAAATAAATAAATAAAGGTGGGCAGAGAGGATCAGTATCAGCAAGCAGTGAAAACTGAGCCCCCGTTGCTGGAAAAACTGAAGCTATTGGGGTTATAGGAGTGCTAAAGAGCCCTGAAGAAAGAGTCCTTGGGGAGCTACATTAACTGAGCAGAATACTTCAATGCGTAATATACAAATTAAGACCTGTTAAGTAAGTAAGAAAGCTGTAAAAACACAGAGCCAGGCAACTTGACCCTGTTGAAGATGTCTCTGCTCATTGCAGGGGGCGTTGGACTAAATAATCTCTGGAGGTCCTTTCCAACCCAGAGTATTCTATGATCCTATGAGTCTGTGTTCCCATTGATCGGTAAAGACCTCCCTATCCAATGCACAACACACAGCCCAGCAGCACGGGAGCACACAGCCGGAGCCTGCTGCCGAGGAGTTTTTACAGAAAGCAGAGGAAATGCTTCATGGGGAAATAAAAAGTAGCCAAGCAAGCCACCCATCTCTGAGCAGCTGCAATGTGAGTTGAACACATACAGGAAATGGGGGTGTTACAAATACTACAGCCTGAAGAAGCTGAAATCAAAAGAAAACCAAAGGAATTGGTGCATGTTAGCCAAATCCCACTGCTGAGGAGTTCACAAGCAGCTGTGCATGGAGTTCTGCAGAAGTGTGCAGTGGGAGTTCACCAGGCACCAAGGCAGATGCAGCAGCTGGGTCCCTTTGGGTGCAATTACAGCTTTTCTCCTTTCCTGCAGAACTTCAGGGACTGGAAAACTCTCCAATTCAATAATAATTTCATACACTGACAGTAAGAGTGCAATAGAAATTGAAATTTTTTGACACTGATGTCCAGTTTATGGACCCATTAAATCAGCAAACTGTAAGACAAGCCACCCTAGTTTCAGGTACTACCTGCCATCCGCACCTTATTAAGTTCATTTTGAACCCCACCTAAAAGAAAGCTCTGCTATAGCTGTTTGCCTTTCTATGTCTCCTGTTGCAAGTCTGCCAAGGCAGTAGCTTATTTCAGCATATTTTTACAACTGGAACTAAGAGAAATGTTCCAAAATCTATGTAAGATTCCCCAATTTTCATTTTGGAGTCTAACCATCAGGTAAGTAGTTCAGGACATTGAAGCCTGAGAGCAAAAAGTAATTGAAGTCATGCTCTGGGGGACAAAAAAAAAGAAACTATTTTTAAATAGCATAATTCCTGCCTCTTGGGGTTGCAAAATTGATCTCCAATTGCCCGTGCCTCTGTTAGATTGGTGCTTTGATCATTGCAGCCCGCTGCTCGGCATCTTCCTCCTCTGGGGCTTTCTGACTGAAGCCAAGCTTGATAGAGGTTGGAAAAAATGATCACTATTTAGATACAGTTCCCTATTTTTTTGAGTGCCATCAGTGTCCTTGAAGCTGTTCAAAACCAATAAAGGAAATCTTTGCCATGGACTCTGCCACTTCATAAACAGATGCACAAAGGTGTTCATTAATTTAGGTGAGCCAGAGGATTAAAGAATTGTTTTAGTTTGCTTGCATCACAACATTATTGTTCTCTTATCTATTTCAGTTTGTGCGAGGATCAAGGGAAAGCAGACCTGAATTAAAACATTTCACAGAAGAAAGGACTTGGAGAAAGAGGAATTCCCCAGTTGTCTAGTTTAGTTCAATGGTCAGTCGTTTTTGCTTTGTCTTCATCATTCTCCAATAATATTTTTTATCATCCACTTAATAACTGCTGGAGATGCATCTCCTCTACCCTTCCTTTTTTTCTTCATTCCTTCTTCTATTTTCCCCTTAACATTTTCTTCCTCTGTTCATCATTGTCATTGTGACAAATAGTTTTACAGATTAAATTGCTTTTCTTGTTATAATTCCAGTGCCATAAGAATGTTAATTAGGGTTGCTTATGTTTCAGAAGCTATTTAAAATGTACTGTAAGATCGTACACTATTCTTCACCTCGGTATGCAACTCCCACCATTGCTGGTAAAAAAATAGTTCCTAAGATTTGAAGACTGGATTCTTTTTAACTTCTTTTATATATATATATTTATAT
>VZTV01002755.1:0-12539 GCA_013400875.1 Anhinga rufa
ACAAATACTATAGAAAATTTGTCTTTTTAATTCTTAATTAAATTAGCTTTTCTAACAATTTGTCACTGCTTATATGTTTGGTGTTAATCCTAAATACATGTTTAATACATGCATAATCTTTGAGTTTCCTTGTCCTTTTGAGTTGCAGTAACTGTTGGCCTTCCAATGAAGGTTTTCTACCTTGAGGCATTTAAGAGGCTACCTTCAGCAGCCTGCTAAATTTGATGAATGTTAGATGAAGAGCAGGCAATTTATTTGCCTATTCTTAAGGGAATGCTTCATTTAAGCACTTCAGAAATTTAGAAAATTTAAGAAATTCTGGCTTTCCAATGTGGTTTTGATCCTTTTGCTCTCATAGGCTATGGATCCATTATTCAGATGTATCCAGGAGGGGGACCTGTTAGAGCTGCTACCAGTTGTTTTGGATTTCCAAAACTTTTTTTCGATAATCTTCATGAATTTCCTCTCAGCAAAGTGGATAGTCTCCTCTCTGGGACATTTTATACAGAGCCTCTGCCGTCAGAACCTGAAGATAACGCACTAGTGGAAGAAGAAAGCAATGGATTGACTGATGAGAAGCAGGCTTCCCTACAGGAAACAGAAGAGGAATCTACTACTGAAGCAGCTATGGAGATCAACCAAACAGAAGAGCAAGACACAATGGACATTAATGCTGAAGATACAGAATTTAAAGAGAATAAAGAAAAAGAAAATAAAGAAAATGTAAGAATATTTATTGTGGCTACTCAAGTTTTACAATGTCTATATACTTAAAATTCCGCCATCTGAATCAGGCATGCTGAAATATGGCTTATTCAGGTGTTGAAATGGAACTTTGGAAGTTGTCTTTTCTTTTGCATTAAGCCATCTAGGATGCAAAAAATGAAAACTCAGTCCATGCAATAGTGATCCGACATGTAATTACCAGTTAAAGCTCAAACCATTTGTTTTGTTGTTCAAAGGTTCGGGAAAAGCAAAGAAAACAATGGGAGAGAAGGAAAAAGCTAATAGAAACTGCTGCTTTGTTGAGAGAGAAGAATGCAGATGGGTGAGTGAGTTTATAGTCAGAAAGGTTGTCTTTTTGAAAACACATCTACAGAAAATAATTTCCTTTCAAACAAATAAAAGCTTTGTTTTAATAATACCCTAATTTTTTTCTTAATATTTACAAGCAAGCAGTCAGCCCAGGTGTGTTTTGGGTCTTGTTTGGTTCTTACTTGGTTGAGACTTTTTCTGTTATTTAAAAGGTTTGAATTTCATGATCTAAAAGTCATGGTTTCCTTACTAGCTCTGAGTAAACATTGAAAAAAAAACTCTATCCAAAGAGAAACAGAATCCAGGTAGAACTTAATACAAAATGACTGCTGATAAAAATCACAGGATTTTAATTGGCAAAGTAGAACCTGAGGTTTTAAGTTTAAATAAATTGGAACTAAATTGTAGTTTTGGGGTTTGGTTGGTTGGTTTGTTTTTAGAAACTCATTTCTTTTTTTACACAGGAAAAACCACGTAACTTCATTTTACGCGCTTTAGCCAGGATCGATTGTTCCCGAGGAACAATTTAGCATGAAGATTTAATATCAGAAGCTTAAAACAATTACAATAAACATATTCCTAGAAATTCAGCCCCACAATAGTGTAAGAGCACTTGGTGGTTGTGACTTTTTCATTATGTTCTTAGCAAATGCTGAAGTGATTGGCATTAATCAAGTAACACTGAGTTAATTTAGTAACATTCGTATTCATTTTTTCCTCATAAGAATATTGGCTCACTGGGAATAAAGCTGTTCTGATTGGATAAATTTGAATACACATTTCTTGGCTATGTTTAAACGCTTGTGTATAATTTTTGTTTTTATTATCATGAAATGTTTTAACTTGGGCTTGTTCACACTTTAGTATATCTCATTTGGCACATGGAAGTGGTAGAAATACCCTTTTCTATAAAGATGCAGAGACGGGTCATTCCATGTTCTCTGAAACAATAAATCGGTACAGGAGGTTTCTAAGAAGTACTGCACATCTCTGGCGGCAGCGGCACCACTGGAGATGCCTGTGGATGACCACTAAGCCGCCTAAACAGTGGTAGTGTTTGTTACGGTTTTACTGCTGTCTCCTGCGCCCATCATGATAATTAATGTATGTACGTGGTCTGGCAAAGTGAAAATTAATATTTGGCTTTACGTGAGTCTTCCGTAGTGTAAAATAGTATATTCAGTTGTTGATTAAGTTTGAGTTCAAGGAAGCCTACTTAGTATTTGTCAGTTGTTCATTTGTTTTCAATCGCTTGTCTACTTCTTTTGTCCTTTGTAATGCATGAAAGCTATAACAAATTATATAGTCAAAGGGATGAGCTATTTCTTGCTTTAGGAACTCTTCAGCATGATGGGGGGGTAAGAGAAGTTTTGGTTGCCTGAGGGCACTGTCCCAGATGGCTCAGTCAGGATCACCTTTCTTTAGGCATCTGCCTTTTGTAGCCCACTATTTGTTTAGATCAAGAACCACAGGGAACATGTACTACTAAGCCAGGAAAAATTGGCACAGAATAAGGAAAAGCTCCGAACTAATGACTTGGCACGTGAGTAGAAGCAGGCAGGGAAGTTAGAAATCTGTCTTGTTTTGCAAGAGAGGAACGGGGAAAAGATAGGAAAAAGCTGCTTGGCATTGGAGGTGGGGAGAAAGATTAGGACTTTGGAGTCAGAGTAAAGAAAAACTGGCCCTTAGGTAGAGATGGGCACCAATTTCAGGAGAATTACTTCTCGAGGTCCTGAATTTCACAATATTTACTACTTAATATAGAAGATACCATTTTAATTAAATTTGTCTTCTGTGCTGTTACATGGTGAAACAGTCCTGCTAGACTTATTTATTCAATTCCCTTTATGAGAGTTGAAGTCTGTCATAGGTCTTTGAGGGGGAAAAAGGAAGACACTCATTAGGGATTTGGTATTCTTCCTATCTTTTTTAATATAGGCTATTGATTTTTTTCTGATCCGATGAAAGCAGAAATTGGTTTATAGACACTCCATGTGTTCAGAATTAGACCCTCTCTCTACTCTTCCTTGTTCTTCCTCTACCACCTCCTTCCCCCTTCTCGCCCATTACATGAGTTTTGCGACTGGCCAGACTACCTGCTGGCAGCAATATGTGCTGCCATACGAGAGAACAGAATTGGATTTTTTCAGTCTCTCTCATCTCTCACTGACCTTCCTGTTGTCTGGCAGAGCTCCTGGCAGCATCGGTGCAGCACTCCAAGCCTTCTGAGGCACAGTCTGGAGTCTTTTTTCTTTGGTTAATTACTAAGCACAAATTTTTTGAAGTTTG
This sequence comes from Anhinga rufa, assembly GCA_013400875.1. NCBI lineage: Eukaryota > Metazoa > Chordata > Aves > Suliformes > Anhingidae > Anhinga > Anhinga rufa. The sequence continues at coordinate 3,325 of VZTV01002755.1, forward strand.
GAATCAGGGTTAAATCTGTAGCCTGCAAGGCCATGGCCAGCAGAGAACTGAAATGGAAACAACTGTAAAAGAATTGTCTCACCTTTTTCTCTCCATTTTGGTTAGAAAATTGACCATCAATTTTTACCTCCCTTTTGCTAGGTAAGTTTGATGGTATCTCCAGTGCCGTACATTCCCCTGGAGAACAAATGTTAATTAATTGATGGATCTCTTCATAGAGTAACTGTATACTGGAGAAGTAGTTTAATTAGCCCATTCTTTCTGCACAAGTACAACTTAATAACTCATCGGATCTTAACCATTTCTTGCAATATAGTTTAGCAGTATTTTTTTAATAAAAACTCTAGATACCTGTAGAGAATCTTAAGCATCTGTAAATATGAGTTATAATGCAATATTGAAATGAGGCTGAAGAATAAAATACGAAGCCATTAAGTTGGCACGGACATAATTTCTGTTTTAAAAGATTTTTAGTCATGCCAGTTAAGGGATTGTTTTCTCTTTAAGTAATAACTTTTTAAATATAAAACTTAGCCAGTCTAAAGAATCACGGCTAGGGTTACATTCTAAGCAACAAGTGGCAGTCACAAAATTAAAACTATATTTGGACAATGGTCTCAGGGTAGAGAAAGCAGCATGCAAATTCTTGGGTCGTAAGAATTACTGTGGAGCTCAACGCGGCTGAAATGAGCGTTTCTGCAGTGTGCTTAATATACTGCACTTCAGGGAACAAGTGTTTTATCCTCTTAATTATGCAAGTAGGAAATTGTGATTTGTTTTTATACTTGGGGAGTCGTTAGAGCCATAAAAACACGCTGATTGGCAACATTTAAGCTATAATTGATTGCTGTCCTAAATAGGAGAAAATGTCACTTGATGAATAGGTTTTAGAAGCAGAAAACTAATGCGTGTGAAATTTCTTTTGCAGCTTAATTGTAGCCAGCAAGTTTCATCCCACTCCGTTACTACTTTCTTTACTGGAATTTGTTGCTCCTTCAAGGCCTTTCGTTGTCTACTGCCAGTATAAAGAGGTAAATCAAGTATGGTATTTTAGCTGTTACAGTTCGTTTGAGACTCTTCTGCTGTATAACCTGCTGTTGGGTTTTTTTTAAGCCATTATTAGAATGTTACACAAAGCTGAGGGAAAGAGGCGGTGTTATTAACCTAAAGCTGTCTGAAACCTGGCTGCGAAACTACCAGGTAAGGATTACAGTAAGCGGTTGTCAAAACTGCATGAATACTGGGGAGCGAAACACTCCCTGAAAAGAGGTGGTTGTGGGGCTGACTGAAACTATAAGCTCATGCATTTGTTTTACCTGAGAGCAGTGGGAAAATATTCTGAAGAGTTTTAATGCTTCTTTGCAACAATTTCAAATGGAAATGCTTAATTTTCTTCTTCCGGAGCATTTATTTAGACATTAGCTGAAATATTTGTGGCACGCTGAAAGATTTAATAGTTGTGCTGCTTAGTGGCTAGCCTAAAGTGAGGGATGGTCTAATGTCGTATAGGAGAGATGTAGCAAAATATTACAAATGCTTATTCATTTCCAGTTGGTTTGATAGCTGGAAAAGAATTTGTAATGTTAAGAATGGTGGTGACTTACAAAGTCAGTGTCTTCAAACAAGACATTTCCTGGAACTAAAGTAAGAAGTTTCCATTCTGGGAATTGAACAATGAAAAGACGATGAGAGGGGGAAACAACTCCACAGTGAAAAAACATCAGTTCGACTAACTGTTTGAACAAGATGTTTGCAAACATCTCGCAAGGAGGAAGAAGCAGAAGCATGTCTGATCTCTAAGCAGCTCACCACCTCTGAGGAGGTTCTTGGTTTTGCTGACTTCTTCCTTGCCCATAGGCTTCTGGAGTCCATAAGGAATTATTATTGAAGGGATGGTTCAATTGAAGGGTGGCCACGATTACTGACTATTGATCAGGCAACCAAATGGGGAATGGTTGGGATATCGATAGGTGAAAATGTTCACACAAGTTAGGCGTGGCAAGGGTTCCGATGTCCGGGTGCAGTTCGGAACAACACTGCACAGTCTCCTGGACACACATGAATCAGCTTAGACCTGTGATGGCAGTCAAGGCACAGAGGAAGCGTAACTGAAGAGAAAGTGCTTACAGAGAAGTGTACGGTCGCCAAAAGCGATGGTTCGTTGCTATGTCTTACCTTAAGAGTAGCTGTGTGCAGATTGTAGCGACAGAACTGGAAATTACTGCATTACTTAATGCTGTTTTGCTGGAGCAGCTGTGGCTTCTTGCAAAGTACGCCAGTGCCAAACACATTAATGAGACTTTTCCTGTATCTCAAACCTTGACTGTATCATTTTGCTGGAAACGCCATGAGGAAGCCATCAGTGAGGCGGTAGCCTGTATTTATGAACGTCTATAACTGGTTTCTGGTATGCAGGTACTTGGCCCTTTGAAGATAAATACGCTTTCCAAATGGCTGTTTGTTGCGATTTTTTTGTTCCAGCCACCACATCTTATACCAATGTGCTTAATTCGATGTGCGCATATACGTGAGTTTTTACAGATGCTTGGCTTTTTGTTTGCTTTGGGTTTTGTTTTTTTAAAGGTCTTACCAGATCGAAGCCATCCAAAACTGACAATGAGTGGAGGTGGAGGGTACCTTCTGTCCGGTGTAACTGTCATCTTGGATAAGGGCGAATCTGATTCCAGTAATTTGGAAGCACTGAAGATGGAAGAGCCATCATCCAAAAGATGCAGAGTTCAAGACCGTCATTGTTAACATTTAAAGAATTGATTTGATTTTTAGATCTCAGGAGTCCTACTGTTAGTAAGATAACAAGTTTGCTTTCTGTGCTCTTGACAGCACAGAAATTGTACCTGTCATACACCTGCCGGCAAAAAGCAGCAGAACTGCGTGGTGGGGAGGATTGTCTCGCTCTTCACCAGTTTACATGATCACAATGAGGAGAAACGCCCTTGGAAGCAAACATCCCACTGAAAAGACAGTAACTTCAAAAAGAAGAGCAGATCAAGAGAAGATAAAGCATCAGTGAAGGCATTCCGTTGGCTTGTTGCCAGAAGTGGGTATGATGAAGTAGGTTTTTTAAAAGGTTTGAGTCCTGATCAACACATCTAACACAGCGTCCCGTTTTCCCAGAAGAGCATCAGGGTAAAACGTTCTACCTAATGATCTGCTCCCCTCTTTGGACCCAGAACCCAGCTGGGTTCAGGAATTTAAGGAAGTAGAACAAACAGCAAAAATCATACGCTTGTCTTTCCAAAGGAACAATAGAGAGAGAATGCCAATACCAGAACTTCACACCATAACCCCCTGTTTTCCAGAGATAAATACGGAAGTGTACATTCGTAAATTAAACCAGCAAATATTTAAACAAAATGCATCTATTAGCATTGCCTGCCATTTTCCTGAGAGTTGTTGGATGTTTTTATTTTAAGATATGACTATTCTGAAAATGGCTATATGTATATATATTTATTCTACTGTTTTATCTTTCATGATGTAGTATTATTTTTCTTTTAACTTTGCATTTGCCATTTCAATTAAACTGCGGGATGGTTTTCCTAATGAGATTTATTTCCTTGTTCTTACTTTTCCCTCTTTTTGGAAACAAAAAGGGCTGGCAGAGGCTTGAGGAGGAGAACGCGCTTGCTGGCTGCACCCCGCTGAGCCCCAGGGGGCAGCTTTAGGCCCCTATGGGAGCTCGTAGAGCCAGCAGGACTTGGCTTCCATGCTTGAACTTCCTCGTCGGGGGGAACCTGGAGCGCTGGGATCAGGTGATCAGATTTCATAAAGCCGTAGAATTCTGTGTATTGGTAAGAGTAGTGTTCTTTTAGGACACCAGTAGCTCAAAACAAAACCAAACGGGTTATATTTTGTGTAAAGAAGCAGTTAAAGATTTTCTTGGGTGAACAGGTACAGGATCTTCAGCTTTTTGTTCACTTCTGTTCTGGTTTTTTGTAAACTTCCCATCTTTTTTTTCCTGTTTTTATGGAAAGCTTTTCTCTTCCACCTTATGTGAAAAACCCATCAACAGAGAGATGGATTTCAGTATATCCTCTGTGTTCCACATGTGGATCTGAAAAAAGTGCTTTGCCCGTCACCTTTCTGTACGGTGTAAGTGTCGTGAATCACCTGTAGGAAATAGGAATGCGATGTGTGGCTTCTACTAAGTTTTTTAAAAATTGCTCTATTTCTCAACTTCTTTCAAGAATTAGTAGGGAAGCAGGGGGGAGGGAAGAGAAGTTTCCTTTACTGTATGTCCGCGTGTGCATACTGAAGGTAAACTGGGACTTTGAGAGCAGCCAACACCTAGAACATGATGAAATCCTGANGGCTGAGAGACCTGGGTTTGTTCAGCCTGGAGAAGAGAAGACTGAGGAGGGATCTTATCAATACCTATAAATATCTGAAGGGCGGGTGTCAGGAGGATGGGACTGGACTCTTCTCAGTGGTGCCCAACAACAGGACAAGGGGCAACGGGCACAAGTTGGAACACAGGAGGTTCCACTTAAATAGGAGGAGAAACTCCTTTGCTGTGGGGGTGCCAGAGCAGTGGCCCAGGCTGCCCAGAGAGGCTGTGGAGTCTCCTTCCCTGGAGACATTCACACCCCGCCTGGACGCGGTCTTGTGCCCCCTGCTCTGGGGGTGCTGCTCACGCAGGGGGGCTGGACAGGATGATCTCCAGAGGTCCCTCACAACCCCTCCCGTTCTGTGATTCTGTGAAAACAGGAGATTAATGCAGAAAAATTATCTTCTGCCTCAGTTTTCCTGCCTGTAAAGCAGGCATAGGAACTTCTCTGCCCCTTCCAGTGAGCTGGTCGGTACACAGCTATCGCAGCATCTATGAAGGAGTAAAAACTTACTCAGTAGAAGTTAGGCTAAGGAACCACCATATGTTTTTAAATCCTACTTCTTATCATATATAATGTGATAAAAATAATTACCTGAGGGAAAAAAATCTGTTTTATTTGTACAATAAAAAGATCAGTTCTGAGAAAGAAACAAGATGGGAAGATGTGAAAAATTACTTCAGATCGAAGTCAAGCAGGCTTCATTTCACCAGCCTGAACACTAATGCGCCCTCAGTACTGAATCCTGTCCCTCGTTTTTAAAATGCTCCATAAAGCTTGTAACAGTGGACGGGAGTAAGAAACAACTCATGTAAAATATTTCAAATCATTGATGTTTCAAACTGATAAAACACGTTTATATGTAATAGTAGATGAGCACATCTTGACGTAACTTTCCTATCTGAAGTGAAACACATGAGTAAATGAAACACTAAAGACTATGAAGAGAGAAGCATTGTTGACGTGCGAGTTACGATTGTCTGAAACTCTAGGGAGCCTGTATGTTTCTACAAGTAACAAATTTGGGAAAATAAGAACAAATGAGAAGAAAGAGTGCACCCTGTAAGATCTTAACGTAAGCTGAAAATAACCGATGTAACGAGAAGCACTTCTTAAGAGGAAAGGCAAAAGTAGGGGTGAGGAAGAGGAGGGCAATACGTGCACACCTGTATTTACCGCCATAAAGCACAGCTCAGGAACGTGATAGTTGCCAGAGCCCCACGGCCGAATGTGCCGGGACTTCTGTCTCTGGAGGCGTGAAACGTAACAAATTGGTATAATTTAATTCTGTTCCATGATGTGTCGATAAGGACTGGGGAGAGGCAGTGGATGTTAAACCCGAGGTGGGTTCCTTAACACAGGACGAACATCTAGAGCACCGAGTTGTGCAGAAGCCACCCGTCTGAAGAGGCAGAGGCCTCACTTTGGCTGGGCAGGCTGGAAAGCCAGCTCCCACCAGGCAGGCTCGCGAGGTCTCTGAAGGGCCATCTCTGGGCTGGCGCCTTACGTTGCAGCACGAGCGCTCGTCGGGCCCAGCTCAGCTGCGGTTACAGGCAGCTTTGCTGCACTGGCGCTGCCTTCAGCTCACCCACAGCTCAGAAAAGAGCACTTGCTTTGCGGTCTGGGAACAAGTGCCTCGTGTATGTCTTCCCATGTTTCTGTCGCCTGAAGTTCTCATCCTGGTTTGAAATCTGCACAGCGAGGGTGGCAAAGGAGGTCCGGGTGCTGTTTAGACCTGGAGGAACGCCAGCCTTCCTCTAGCGGGCGGCAGCATCCAAGCTCAACAGCCATCTGAAATTCCCACGCCTCAGCCTCTGTACTACGCCGTGGGTGTTTGGCAGGGTCAGGGACTGGTCGGTGACGGTGTCGCTGCACTTAGAGACTCGGGAGCTGGTTTTATTCCCAGCTTCAGTCACAGAGCAGAGCATACTACTGCCTTCACTGCGCAGATTTGCTGAGAATTGGAGCAGATTAGAAGAAATAAGTAGTTACCAAGCTTTCCATTCTTGTGTTTAATTAACGCTACACACATCAAATTTATTGCTAACCAGGGGTGCACGAGCCGGAAGCGCGACAACACTTTTTCAGAAGCCAAAACCACTATTTCTGCTTCATTTGATTTCCTGGAACAAGGTTACGCATCTCATACACCAATACTTGTTTTAAATTGCACCACCTAGCTCCAATGCCAAAAGCGGGCAATTTGCCTTTAAATAATGAAAATGAACATAAATTGTATTGGCCATTTAAAAAAAAAAAATCTCTGTGTTACCCATCAAAGAATCTGGAACAGGCACTGCAAATGCACAGATAAAAACGGGCCAGGCAGGAGCAGTCACAGCTCTTGGTGCGTGTGGCGGCAGCCCCGCAGAACAACGCCAACAGAACAGAGGCGACAGATAGAAGGGCTTCACAAAGCTCTCGGAATCCACTGAAGAGTATTTGGTTTTAAAGGCTTTCAAGGGACGTTTTTAAGCAAAACAGTGCTGATTCATGAATGTATATGTGCGTAAGCTGGGCTTTAAAAAAAAAAAACATTGCTAAAGTCACGTACTTGAACAATTTAGAAAGTTTTCTGTGCTACGACTAAAGCTATTCGCTTCTAGGTATCCACATACAGACACGCTTTCTCTCTTATTGTGCAGTATTGTAAATTTTAAAAAGGGCGAGTCTTGGCATTTGAAGACAGCAAACAAAGTGTCTCTGCGGCTGGGACAATTTCTAACTTTCCTCACTTGCTGGAAAAGTCTGGCGAGACCACGGTCCTACGGAAGTCACAACACTGTCAACTTCTTTGAGCCAGGATTCAAACATCACGTGCCTTAACCAAACAGGATGAAACACTGGAGCGCTCTCACCGAACTCCCCAGGCACAGACACGCTCGCACAGCTCGGGGATCAGGAGGTCACTGAGCGCTTTCAGTTCATGTCGCCTTACAGCTAATCGGAGGCCGTGTCTGTGTTTTAATGAGCAGAGCAGGTGGATTAGTTCAATGGGTTAGGCTGGGATGGTTGACACTGCACATTACTGATAATGTGACTCGGCTGAATTCGTTGCACAGCTCCTCTCTGCTGTGTGCGGCGTTATAAAGGAACCAAAGACACTGTCGCAGCAGAAAGTCTGTAAAAATACACATTTGGCTAAGTTAAATTAAACTGAACCCCGGGTACCTGGAGTAATTTCAACTAGCAATGGTTCATTGCACAGAGCCCCTCCTGCCCCCAGCTCGCCGGCTGTTGCCTGGCGCAGGACCAGCCCCACTCTGCTGCAGCGCACGGGCTCTGGAACACTTCTCAGCACCGCCTGCGGCCGCAGAAAGAACATGGCCAAGCACGTCTGGGATACTTAGTCTGTGTAAATGGCAAAACCAACCTACTACCTAATGCATCGATTCTGAAGCACCGTGTGCTTTCCAAATTAACCAGCATCCATCTGGTGTTGCAACCTCTTTGCTTCTTTAATGACTAATTTTCCAGAGCTAAATAATTCACAGGGCGTTTCCGAGTTACTGCAGCAAATGAATTGACATTCTTACCTCTCGCGCTCTTACAAACTGGCACATAAAAGGCACAGATAGGCTCCCTGTAACTTTTTAAAAATACTGGTGAGCCACAAGTCAACGTTTTGTAGGCAATCTCTCCATCTGATGCAGCTTACTTGGAAATAACCCAATCAGTCAAATAAGCAGGGAGAAAGTTTGATCCAAGATCAATGGTTTTTATTATTTCAAACTCAGACAAATATATTTCTGAAGAACACCAACACAATTATTTTCACAAGCATATTAAAAATACCTGCCTGGCATGAAAGGTTATACTAAAATTCAGGCTGTTCGGATCTTGATAGCGTAATAGCAAATTAAAGACATTTCCAGCTGTATAAATCACTACACTATAGTGGACAGTAAAGAGTATTTCCTGGTTTTAGGGCAAACAACAATCCAGTGGCAGTGAATTTACCACAAAACACAGGTATTGTGAGTACAGCTACACCTAGCTTTGAACGCCAAAGCAGATCATCTTCAGCCTCTCTGGTTGTCATTAAACTTCTCGGCTATTTTCTGCAGCTCCAGATCCATAGCAGCCAGGTTTTCCAGTTCTTTTTCCTGTGGAAACATAAAGAGCATTTTACACACCAAATAACGTCGGCAAATGTTTTGTTCCACGAAAATGAGAGACAAAGACCATTTCTGCAGCAGGTATCTCCTGCTACTTACTGCCCCCTGGGCAGCTTGCTGGGGTGGGGGCATTAACAGTGGTGCAGCACATGCTTTGGAGATCTGTGTGATTTCCTGCTTTTAACTGAATTAGGGCTGGGTATCAAAATACTCATTCTTGGAGCTGGACCTAATTACGGCTTCACCTTTTCAGCTTTAAAGCAACATTATCTAGTGGTGACCTGCTCTCTCCCAGCTGCCACCCCCCGCAGCGTGCAGTCACTGCTGCCCGCGTGAAGGTCCCTTCGGAGGCTACAGCCTCCGGAACAAGGATCGCAGTGGCTCTGGCTTACGACACACAGCAAGCACAGCATGCAACGAGAGGAACACCTCCACGTTACCAGACACTAGGGGAAAAACATTTATGCAGCCAATTTTTGTTTATTATGATGACTTGCTGACACCATTTAACCTCTGTGTAGTATTAAGCCTCCACTGCTCCCAGCTCAGCTTTGTGCAGTAGATTCAGGGACATACACGAGGAGCACCTAGCTGATGGTAAATAGCTCTTTCTCAAACTGGCAACCTGTCGCTAGTGGAGTCCCCCAGGGATCGATATTGGGCCCAATGTTATTTAACATCTTTATAAGTGATCTGGATAGCGGCACCAAGCGTAGCCTGATGAGGTTTGCTGATGACACCAAGTTGA
>VZTV01002755.1:22933-44606 GCA_013400875.1 Anhinga rufa
CGCCTAACATTCCCAACGCCCTTTACGCTCCCGCGCCCCGCCATCCCCTCGGAAAGGGAGGAAAGCGGGGTTTCCCTGCCCCTCGCTCGGGCTGAGGGGTGCGGAGCCATCCCCGGGTCTTCCCCGCCGTCAGAGGATGCCGAGCGCCTCCCTGCAGGGGGGAGGCGCGGCAATCCCTCCCTCTGGAACAGCTTTCGCAAGAAATCACCGCCGCGTTTCCACAGCCATTTCCAGCCAAAAGCCTTTCCAGGTGCTGCAGCAGCCTGGTTTTCCTGCAAGGCTTCTGTCCCTTCCACGCACCCCCCCCCGCCCCGCACACAGCACACCCAGAAGGAGAGGACGGCGGGAAGGCGATCCCCGTCCTTGTGTCATCTGGCGAGTGAATGACACGCCGCGTTCCTCAAGAGTTTTGCCAGGGAAATCGCTGCTCTTAGCATCCATCTCCACAGGCAAGCCTCTTACTTACCGCGGTGATGCTCTGGGAGCCAGAGCAAACCTACAGGGATCAAGTTTTACACAGTTTTCTTAAACAGCCTCCACTGTCCTGATCAGTCCTCGATGGACTGGAAAGCACAAATGACAAGCTATGATGAGCTCTCCGCGGCAGTGCTGAACGCTCCCCCCAGTTCCCTTCAGAGCCTGGCAAAGACACTGTAAGACCAGGACTTGTTCTGCTTTTCCATCCATTAACTCTTAGAGGGACATCTCCAAATTCTGTGTATTTTTCAGTTGTTCTCAGTGCTAAGCAAGTGGCCCTTTAATTGCCAGTGTTCATGGAGGACAATGGATCTATACATCCAATTATTATACTTATATATATTATATATATTATTATACATCCAGTTATCTCTATTATCGTTCTGTGTGCTACACTGTGTATTAACAATGCCAGGCTGCTATAACCATATATATTCTTTAAACACATAAAACAGGGCACAAGGACACAACACTCCAGTGAAACTCACGTGCAGCTTCACCTGTGCGTAAAGGAAGCCAGGAACTTCAGCTCCATTTGAAGCTTGTCATAGAAGACAGCCTTTAACTCCAGGAGGCAAAGCCAGATACCTTGTTCACCTTGAATTCAGATTAGAGTTTCTTCAAAATAACAGAACCCAGTTACCTGCCCACCGTGAAAAGCAAATCAACACTGCAACATCTTCTCTGCTTCCTCAACCTCCCCGTCCTGCATGCCGTTCCCGTACCGCCTATACAAGCCCCATCTCCACAGGCAAAAGCTTCTTTAGAAACCACCAGCCTTGACTGTGGGAAGTCGAGAGCCTGATTCAAAAGACCATGAAGAATTTCACTGGCTCCAAGGCCCCCATGTCCTCCCCCATCTGTGTGAGGATTCAGCCTGGCCTCAACCTCCTCAGCTGCTCATGAGAAAGAATTTTAGGTGAAACATTTGCCGTTTAAGTGTTCTCTGCTTCCTCGGGCATATAAATAGCACTCTCTGGTTATCCTTGTGTAACTGCTCTACTCCAGCATTTGCTTGGCTGTGCTTATCTTGGACATGACAGTCAAAAGGGGCAAATGATAAAAAGACGCTGAATAAAAATAGCCAGCTATTTTAGTATCTATGAGGTATTCTTACTAAGTACCTGTATCGCAAAGTCCTGTTGATAGTGATACAAAAATTTGCGGACACTATCCTTCAAAGTCCGAACCTCCCCGTAAGAGGAAGTGGAGTATCCGGAAAGTTCCCAAAATAAAACTCAATAGAAACAAAGTCACTGTTAAGCAGGCATTCTTTATTACAGCGCTGGGCAGCACTGGGGATTGTGCCACCATGAGTGCTCCACCGAGTCGGTAAACTTCCAAAGATTATATGCTATAAAGTCATACATAGTCATAAGGTTCCCGAGGATTCATACGTAAAAGTTCAATCTGCATGCACAGTTGTCTTTTTAGTGGTCTTCGGGGTCCTCTAGTGGTCTCCGATGGTCTTCCTCCGATGGTCTTCCTCACCTGTCCGATGGTTGAACTTTGGGTTTCCTTTGCCTATATATAGTCATTGAATTAGCTCATCAGTCCTTGGGGTTTGGGCTATCACAGGAGGCTGGTGCTTGTTTCGGCACTGATGTCTGGAGTCTATGTTACCAATGAATTTACAAGCTTATTCAAGGTCTCTTCTATTCTATCAGGCACCAAGTGGCATTCTTCAAATGCCTAACACTATCTTTGCAAGGGAGGAAACCACAAGAGAACAAGGATGCTTACAATTAGGTCTGAGTCAGGGACTGTCGGGTTTAGTCCTTTCAATAGTTGGTACAACCACCGCTACAGAAGCCTTTTTGCTGCAGGAGAGACAGCTGAGATTAAGCAGCCCCACACCCCTGCCCCACATGGCTTCTAATCCATCCCTTGTGCTGCAGCAGCAATCACTGGAGCTTGACGGCTGTTTTCTCTGTGATGGTTGGTTTATTTATATTTGACTTGTAGGATTTCTCTGAAACGCTTCCTCACCTCAGCATTGTGCAGGCTGACCCCAAAGAATCAAAAAGTCCTGTATTTGTCGTTGATAAGAGAAGATGTTAAAACACTGCCGGGACATGTTTTGCCATCAGTTATATCAGGGCCTACTGGGAGCACACGTTAACGCCTTCAGATTTGATCAGAATCGAGCTTACAAAGATTTGCAAGTTTTGCAGGGGTCACCCAGGAGGTCCATGACAGGAGCAGGGACAGAACTGGATGGAGTATATCTAATTCCATCTTCAGCACCCAAGGGTAGGCTTTTAAAACATGATCCCACAGACGTTTCTGCCAGCGCTGGAAAGACAGCCAGAGAGGATCCAAGCACCTTGCCCATAGTTAATTAAGTCAGCCTGTATTTTCAAAACAATGTCGCTTCACATGGACTTTCACAGCCAGGTATCAGCTGGCCTGAGCTTCCCCTCAGATTAGGAAGGAGACGTGTCTGCATTCAGTCAGGATTACAGCAGACAGCGGCATATTTCACTTGATCGGTTGTGAGTGGCACACCCCAACCTCCCTTCTGAGATGTGTCAGAACTTTGATTGCAGTGATATACATGCCTCAGAACGTTGTGACAATCTCTCGCTCTATGAATAAACAGTATTTATCCTGCTGGATTCTCTCAAATACAAACGCTTAAAAAAAAAGTACACGTTTGGCTCATCCTAGAAGCTAGAACTTCAAAGGATGACAAGGGAGTTTCTGAGTTTCTGTGCCTGAGCTCCTTCTAAATGGAGAGGAGACTGCTCGGGGAATATGAGGATTGCTCTCCTCTAATTAGATGTACTAGTGGGATTATCTTCATTCCTGGATGCCTATTAGTTTTCATGGAATGAAAATCTTGCAGCCTATTTAATGAACAAACTCATCTCTTTCATTCAGAAGGAGCTAAGGGGATGAATCTGGAGAAAAACACCAATCAAATCTGAAAAGCCAGCATCTCAAGGGACATCATCTATGTAGCTTCACAATGGCAGCAAAAATCCTTTCAGAGGTCTACGCATATGCAATGCCGGTTGCACCATAACGGATAATGGAGTTGCACAGACGCTGAGGCTTCGCTGCCGTTACACATTACCATATATATATTTACCCATAGCTCATTAAACCAACTGTTACAGTGGCTTAGAACTGGTGCAACGTGTCGTTGAACCATGCCCCAGGAATTCAATTATCATCTTAGTAGCTCTACTGTGAGACGGGATCAGATACCCAGCTCATCTCCCTGTTCATATGGTAACGGACTTCAGAGGAGTTAAAATCCATCAGACACAGCCGCTGGAGAGGGAACAGGCCAGTGCTCAGCTGGATCTTGTCTGCGCTGCATCCAGACAGGGGAACTGGCAAAGCAGCAGGAGTGCATATTCCTGTATACATCCCAAAATCTTTGCCACCTCCAGTCAAAGCCTCTGTGAGAGGTGGCAGCCAGGACCACACTCGGACCTCCTCCTTTTTATTGAGCAAAGACTATTTATCATGTGTCAGGTACCTGCAGTGATGCTGATGAATGGAGCTTGCTTGTTGAGCCGTGGAAGGATCTGACAAACGAGAGGGACAGAGGTATCACGAACAGTGTCTGCTTGAGCTGAATCCATGGAAGACGAAATTATACTGCTCTTAGATAAGACAAAATGCTTCTAAGGACACCCTGCAGCAGCCTGTGCTTGGGTGGATTGGGCTGGTACAGTTTGTTATTTGTAATGAGTGGTCAGCCTGCACGTTTCGGTTTAGCGTCTCTGTCATCCGAAACCCAACAGCGATAGAAAATGCTCCTCACAGCAGAATTGAGCCCACGGTTTGCAAACCACCTGAATGCACTGAGATATAAAACCACCTAATGCTGTATTTACACAATAACCAGCTTCCAATTTAAATCTCAAATGCATATTTTTTGCCTCCACTGAAATATTTTTGGGACATTCTTCCCCTGAAAGTTAAACACGCCTGTCACTGCCTGTGGCCTTGGCACACAGTATCGGTGAGCCACCCAGCAAACTGAGCTTCAGTTGAGAGACAGAGGAGCTGTGAAGAGACCCTGTGTGACACAGATGTGTAATTTCTGTAGTGTGGGCAACTATCTTTTTTCCTTTCTGTATTTATATAGAACCTCACACAGCGGGGTTTTGTTTGTGCCATGTGCTCTTAGGGAGTATGGAAACAACCGCTAGAAACTGACTACTAGTCATTAGTCTCAAAGACCTTCTTCAGTGAAAATCTAAAGAATCTACTGGATATTTCTGCTTCAGAACTGAGCGAACCTTAAAAGTTCAGGTCAACTCTTCCTGAATTGTCTTTCTCGGTTTTATTTAATAAAAGAAGATTTTGCCTGTTGTAACCCTCTTCTCTGCCATGCAGGATCCTCCTAGCTCCGCTTTGGTGATGTATCTATACCATAGATATGGTATATATCTATACCATAGAAATGAGGTCAAATGTTACATGGCCAAACTGAAAAGAGGTTTAAAATATGCCTACAAGACATGTTACAGGATCTTAAAAATACACGCACAGACACTGCTATGGTCTTCTGGAAAAAGCCCTGTGCCAGCTGATAGAAATCTTCAGAGCCTGTGGATACACTCACGGTCTACAGAAGCTGAAAAGAGATCACCAGAGAGAAACAAAACCCAAACCCAGAACACAGGCAAGTGAGAGAGGAAAGACCAAGTGTAAGCAACCATTTCTGCAACATCCCACGTTTCCACACGGACATCTTCAGATACACCGCTCACATACACCTATCTCCCCCCTGAGTCATTCCTCCCTCAGTGTGTCAGCTCAGGTGGGAGAAAACTAGATTAGGCTGCAATACAAAAATAAACACATACATAAAAAGCAGACTTTGGGGCCTACAGAACAAAGGACAATTTTTCCATACTGCACTGTCAGCACGATCACCGCTTCCCAGGTCCTTCCCTGACAGCAACTCGCCGACCTTGCTTGCTCCAGGCAGTAAATGCAACTTAGCTCTTGCAATTACACTGGTACAGCATCCAAGATGTGAAACAACATGCACATTCCCTGCCCTCCTACAAGAGAAAGCTGGAATTTGCCTAATACCATTGCATCACTGGGATTTTGAGTCACAAGTCTCTTCGTATTATCCATGCTGCCAATTCTCACCTTGGTATAAATTCCTGATTTGTTGTCAGAAAATGATGCGCTGGATCCCAGTCAAAACCTGCCACTCCAGATGAACCAATCGTCAAGCTAAAATGCAGCTTTGGATCCACGGGAGCCCTTACATGATTACTCATGGCTTTATAAATTTGGCTATGACTAAATCCTCTCCCAGCCTCAGCTGTAATGAAATTGCCTTGCTGACAACGGGAGCAACCTCCGCAGCCCCAGACGCTTCCTCCTCTGCAAGGGGGGAGGTAACAGCACCCCAACGCCCTCCTCACCAGAGGAGCACCCCTGAAAGCCACCAGCACATCTACCCGGCCCGGCTTTCTGATGCTTGGCATCACTGCAGGACCAGAGCACCCCGACAGCTGATGCCCAGAGAGCAGCCTGAGAGCTGCGGGGCATCTCACCCTCTGGCCTGGGCACACTGGAGCTGCACACCTGGACACCCTCCCCCACCCCCCAAAAACCACCACAAAACAACCCCTGCCCACCCCCCCACCATTCTTTTAAAGTCTGCAGTTAACCACACTGGTAACCTCACTGGTGAAGAAGTCTGGGGCTTGTTGCAGTGGACTGTAAAACAGGATGGAAATTTCTTTCAGCAAGCAAAATGCTGACTTAAGCCCTCATATTTTGAGTGCTGCTTGTCATTAAGCAAAACCGACTTTTACAGTTGCCTTTGCGCTGCAACTACATTCATTTAGGCAATGAAACAGCCCCGTTCTGTGCTTCTGCCTGCATTTTGTCAACTGTGTATGTTTCATTTAATATTTACAGACTGGGGCACTAGTCTGGCTTACTTAGTAATTCATTTCTTTAAATATTTATAGCACTTTGACTTTCAGCAAGGGTTCTGTTTGGTAAGAACAATATTGTTCCGTGGTTGATAGTGTAATGGAAATTTCAAAGGCAAATTTCAATTCTGTAAGATAAAAATATATAGATTTCTGCAACAGACTTAACGATTTCAAAGGAAACTTTATTGCTGAACAATGTATGAACTGAAAAAAAAAGCCTATTATGCCCTTGCACATAATTCCAGACTGAAAAGACGGTGCTGAGAGATCTATTTCATGACACCGCTACTCACACAGCAAAAGGAATTGCTGAAGAAATTTTCAATCACCTCTTTTCAATTGCCACTGGCACTAAAAAGCAGCTGCAAAAAGACCCTATGAAAGAGAGAGCAAAACCTGCAAAATGCAAAAGGAGTTTTTGCCAAGATCTCTTCCCACTAGGAAATCTTTTTTTTTCTTTTGCATACCCTGATTTCAAGACTTTTAGGCTCTCTGTGTGAAATGCTGTGTGCTTATAAAAAAGGCTTAAGAGGCTTAAGTCTAAGGGCAGCCTTGGGAACTGGAAATACCTGGCAGATACTCCATTAGTGTAAATTGCTGTGGATGAGTGAGTTTTCAGGCATTCCCTCCTGGGTAAGATGGTAACTCCCTATATTTGTGACGTAGGGACCATTTTCCAGAGGCAAATGATAGTTATAATTCCTCTGCAAAATGCCATATGGACAAAGTAGGGCCTGTCAGGGATGTTGCCCTCCTCACACACAACCCCCCTGTTCACTGGACACCACCATCCTTCTGCTCCTGAGTTTCTTCCAGTCTCATCTCCCCCGTTATGGCTCCAGGTACCTCAGGTAACTCACCTCGACAGCGAGGCAGAAGAAGCAGAGGAACCGCATTTCAGCGCTGACCTGATGTTTTGCAAAACACCCTCCCTGCCACTGCAGCAAGCCAGCCAGGAGAGCATTCCCCCTGACCTCGGGAAAAGCAGCCACCATAATATGTAAAGTCAGCAGGAATGAGCAGCTGGGAGTGAGACCTATCAGTGGGAAGAAGCCCACTGCTTTTTCTCTGCAAGCCAAGTGGCAGTAACTGCTTCTCCTTGCAGGAGGAGTGTCCACAGTTTGGCTCCCCAAAAGCAAAGGCTTTCAGATGCACCCTCTCAAGGGTAATCAGAATCTTTTCAGAGTAGAAGAGCTATTCTGCAAGAGGCAGAATTAATGACACACGAATTCAATGATTTGGAATGTGTCCCCTTTCTTGGATCCCAGCTTGCTCCTGCATCCCAGCCTGGCCATCCACCTGCTCCAGTGCCCTGTCCCCTCCTCCCCCCGTCTTGGGACAAGTGCTGAGCAACCAGCTGGCAGGATGGACATGAGATGACTGACTTAATTGTCTTACCCTCAGCAAGGCATAATCTGGGTGTCTCTTCTCTATCCATCTGCCCATAACATTAATTTAGGTCCTTCTCTTCAAACATGGATGGTCACAAACCTTCTGGCTTTGCTACCTTTGTACAAACAAGCCAGGCAGCCCTGGCATACCACAGCTCCAGCCAAACACAGATGCTACTCGTGGATCCCATGGCCCCACACCAGGACCACAGCTCTCTCCTTTCGCCAAATATCTCTCCCTAGTCGGAGCGAGCAGCATGGTCTGGTAGAAACTTACCTCCACACTGCCTGGCACTCATTCACTATCCCATTCATCTTGCTAGTCTCAACGAGAGGTTTATGACTTTGTGGCTGCCAGAGTGGATATTGGGTTCCCGTTGCGCTCCCTGGAGTAGCACCAGTTTTCAAGGAGCAGCACTTACTGCAAGCAGTGGAGGTTCACTGCAGCTGGCACCTGTCAGCCTGCGGGCAGGACCAGGGAGAGAGCAATTGGCATCCGCCTGGACGCGGTCCTGTGCCCCCTGCTCTAGGTGTACCTGCTCACGCAGGGGGGGTTGGATGAGGCGATCTCCAGATGTCCCTTCCAACCCCCGCCGTTCTGTGAGTCTGTGATCTTTGCTGACATTCAAAATCCCATCACACACGTCTGCCTCTGCAGCCTTCCAGCCAAAAACCCTTGCAATGTGCTGCAGGCCCCCAGCCAGGGATGGAGAGCCAGCACATAGCTTGCCAGGGAATATAGAAAAAAAGCTCTTTCAATATCAGATGTCCTTACAAGGTGGAAAGCAGCAGATGCTGAGAGCCATGACCTGTTATCCAGGGGTACTAATGTGGGAACCTGCCACCACTTCCCTCTCCAGACCTTGCAAAGGTGGCCTTGACCAGCTGGGAGCCCAGCTCCCATGGCAAGGGGGTGGTGCCAGCTCTCCCCGGGGTCCTTAGCAGCTTTGCTGCCATTTTTGTTGGGCACTACCTGGTCCATAGGCCCGTCTCTTGAAAAAGCAAGCGTAGGCACAATCTGTCTGGATTTCCAATCAGTGGCCATGCCTGCTCCCTTGGGCTTGGCCCCTTAGCTCAGCCTCAAGTGACACTCTAGGGTCTCCTCAGCCTTTCTGCTGGCAGCCAGTGCTGGACACGCTCAGACAGGAGGCACCCGGGGGTGACTCACCCAGCCACTCCACATGACATTTGAAAGGCTGAGCAGAAAGCTTTTTAAACACTCTGTGAAGGAAAAAAGATGGTGCAAGCCCTGATGAAAGGCCCAGCATCGAATTGTGACCCTGGGAGGAGAGAGGTGATGCAGCAGGAAAAGCAGAAAAAGAGACCCTGAGAGAGACCCCCGCTACCCTGGACATGAGGAAGAGCAAGCCCTAGCAGGTGGCTTCACCAGCTCTCATACGAGGCACACTGAGCCGGCAAAGTGTCACGCCCTGGCTTTGGGAAGAGACAGTTCCCGCACACCTCCTCCTCCATGCAGACCCATGTTGGGTGGCCACCTCAGGGGGGATATTTCAGCTCAAATGGGTCAAGTGTGGCAAATTGACACTGGGAACAAAGGTAATAGGACACTTTCATTGAAAGTTAAGAGCACCCAAAGCTGCCCAGACAGTGTATATGGGTGACTGTCCCACCCAGGCGAAGCAGAATCTGAGGGCAGCCCGGGACCACCCCAGCCCACAGCCAATCCCTCTTGCTAAGGGCATCAGTGCCTGCCTCGCCCCCAGCCCCAAAAGGGCAGACCATGCAGCAGATCCCTATCACGACCTGCCACCCTCTCCAGGACATCACAGCTGGGGCTGTTTCAGCCTTAATAACATCAGCCGTCTTGTTCCTTGCTCGGAGGACGTGGCTGTCCAGCATGCCTGCTGCACTCAAACACTAAATGAGAAGCATCTGTGCTTAATCAGCTTCACTTTTTCTCTTCGTGGCAGACTGGGTGCTGATGCCATCCCCCCTCGTCAAGTGCCAGCACTGCAGAGGCACTCCATGGTAGTGGGAACATGAAGAAAGACCCCAAAAATTGTTCCTACCCTTGTCCAGCATACCACTGGATCTTTGGCTTGAAGCACTGCTGCCTCTGGAAAGACTCCCCCAGCCTTCAAAATAGCTCTTAGCCACAGTCTGTGTCTCCTTATCACAGATTTATTTTTTTTTCCTCAGTAATTCACATACAACAAGTTTATTCTTGAACACCAGACAACCAGCGTTAACGCTCAGGGAGACAAAAACCTAGATGTGGGACTTGTCTACAAACACACATTTCTCATCACTCCACGTGGCACTTGCTTCATGGGTACCTCTGTCTGTTTCCAGCACCAATACGTCTCAACAACTAAGACCAACCTTTCCATACCAAAGCGAGAACTCAGATCACACCCCTACAAGCCCAAAGCAAAGTAACTCAACTCCCCTGTAGATCCAGCCACCCTGTGGAGGGAAGAAGTGCTTTGAGAGTATGTAGACAGTTATCCCACAGCCACCTTCAGCTGTGCCCTGACCTTCTTGCCCCCCAGCCCATGCCCAGAGCAGTGATGCTCCCTCAGGGACCCCCCAGACCCAGGAAGGGTGAGGGGACAAGGACATGAAAACACACTGGCCTCACAGAGTACATGCTGAGTCGCTTCTTAAACAAGGGGGCCTGGATCACAGACACAATACCATATTGTTTCAATCTCTAACTGCAGCCTTTTTAGGGGAGTTGCTGTTAGGCAAAAATGTGGGTGCAAATGCCCTGTCCTCTCACTCCGTCTTTGAAGCTCTCAGATACCCAGGACAAGCTGCTGGGAACTCAGAACAAACCAATTTGTGAAGGTCGCACTGAAAATGTGTTGCAGGGCATAGCACTGATCTCCCCTATCCCCAACTCAGTACCTTGAATCGCAGAATAATCCCATTTCCCTGGTAGGAGGTGCTGATTTTAGCACCCATTTGGTAGCATTCCTGGCCCATGTACTGCGTCTTACCCAGAAATGCCTCATTACAGATAACACTGGATAGCGTTACCTGCCCTGAGGTTGACTGACATTTCCCATTACAAGAGCCAACCTTGTACTGTGAGTGAAACTTTGTTCAGCCTGGCTGGGTGATTTTCCATGCCAGGTGTTCTTTCATTACAAGACTTTCCCTCTTAATTCATAGCACCTGCAAATAAATAGGCCATTGCAAAGGCAATTTAAATACAGGTTTGACCTTTCAGCCATGAGTTTTCTGCCTTTGGTTAGCTCCAGCTACTGTCTTAATCACATCTTATTATTTTATGCTCTGTGTGCTATGTGCCAGTTTTTACTTTTAAGGAAGAAATGCTGGCATATGTTGTTGGCTAATAGATGTGTGGGGAGAAATAGTCATTAGGGAAAGCCTACAGACCAGGGTATTTTTAAAATGAACTTTTGTGTTGTGGGAAAACATGTCCCACACAAAATCACCTACACTCAATAATTAATTTGACACATTAATATAGGATGTATACTACCTGTTGTACACTGATTTTAGCAACCTTATGTCCCTATATACACCCACGCATACTAAAACACCTCGAACTCCTGGGGAAAGATTCTCCACTGGTGTAAATGGTCCTGGCTCCATTCACAGGCTGGGAGCTACTTCATTGATGTCTGCTGCAGGAGCTCAGCTCTCTCCCTGGCTGCCTTTCGGCTCCAGGATAGGACAGGTCATTGGCATGAATCAGTGCCTCCCACCAGCAGCTGTGTGGGAGGGAAAATAAAAATTCTGTCGGAGTAGGCATCAGCGAGTCCATCGATACCAAACACCCTGGAGGAGCTCTGAGCCAAGGAAAGTGGGGGATGACTTAATAGCAGGAGGATTTGTCAAGGATGACAAAATAGTTTGGATCAGGCAATTTATATAAGGTTCATGCTGGGAATAGAGAGGCAGCGCTCACTGCCTGCCAGACAGTCCAAAGATAAGCCCCAAGGCAACCCAGGCAGCTGGCGCACACGGGCAGGGGCCTTTGTGCCTGCAGCAGTGAGTCACCCCTCTGAGACACTGAGGAACGCTGGTGCAGCTCGGCTGGAAAATACCCAAGCCAAAGCGCACACATCTCTAATGGACCTCAAGTGGGCTTCGGATCTGGGCTGGCTTTGGATCCTGAGCAGCAGGAAGACCCCTCGGGCACTGGCTGTCAAGTCCTCACCATGTCCTGTGCTCCTCCTACTTGGCATCAATTTTGGCCTTGCTTGTCATACCCAATGGGGCTGATGTTATTCCCCATCTTTTACTTCACTTACACATTTCACTTGGAGATCTTGTGGGGTGTTGTGGGGTTTAGGTGTTGTCCTAACCCAGGCTTGGAGTGCTGCTCCTCTGCTGTGAGCCAGGATACTTTCTTGAACAACCAGAAGGAAAAAAACCCCTTCAATTTCTTCTGCACGAAAATGCCTCTGCAAAAGCAGTCTCTACATACTACCAGAGCACATGGGAGGACAAACAGAGGTGACAGTGGGCTTGTGGGAGGCCCAAAGCTTAGGCACAGCTTTCTGGGAATATCCCTGGGATGGCGCAGGGCACGCAGCTGCAGGGGCTTACACTGGGAGACAGAGGGGAGGTGGGGGGAGGGAACATGGGCTGTGGAGGGGACACCTTCGCTGCTTCTGGCTGGGTCATTGCAGCAAGGGAGGAAACAAATGTGACTTGCACATGTGCAGCCTTCGTAACAGGAATCAAAGAGTCCCAGCTCTCCCTTCTGTGCAGATGGCCAGAGCCGCAGCAGCATGATTTAGGGAAAGCTGTGAAAATTACCTGCTACAGCTCTTGAGGAGGGAGGGAAGGAGAGGGCAGGAGGGCACTGAGAGCGCCTGGGATCACCCTGCTGGGCAGCTCTGCCCTGGGATCACACAGCCCGCCCTGCTGAGCGGCAAGTTGTGCTTGGCCTAGAGCAAGGGAAAAACACAACTCGGAGCGATGTTTCCTACTGCACAAAGGTGCCATTTGCAAGCCCAGAGCATGCACACAGCACATGCGACCACTGGGAGCAGACTTTCAAGGAGACTATAACTTCGGGTGCAGTTTTTTGCCCCGTGGCTAAATGTTCAGTGGTTACAGCCAAGTCTGCTTTTGAAAGCTGAACCAAAGCAGCCCAGCTGTCTACTCAGCTCACAGTGGTGGAGCATGTTTGGGTACAGAGCGGTCCAGCATTGCCTGGTTCCTCGCCTCCAGGGAAACAGGTTATTTCCTGCCTTAAATAATGCAGTGGAGAAAAAAGAAAATGATTGGGTGGGTCACAGAAGCAAACAAAGCGAATGGAGAGAAACCAACAGCAAAGGGCCTCTGAGAAGATGATTTGTGCTTCACCAAGTGCTGAAACCACGGAAGCGTCAAAGCTAAGTCAAGTGCAAGCCAGGCAGAGAGGAAGGCACTTCAGCCCTTCAAAAGGAAACACAGTTTCTCAGAGGTTATTGCACAGGCTGGGGAGACTTGGGACATTTCCATGATGGCCTCGTACCACTCTTCTTTACCCGGAAAGAGCCATCATCTATTCACCCATGGATGGCCACACTTCCAGGCCGCTATTTCAGTCCTTTGGAGGGAAGCTAAGCAGAGTTAGATCAAAACCACTGAGCCTCTGACTGTGCTTCAGTAGCTTCTTCCAGTCATGGAAGGCAAAAAAAACCCCAAACACCCAAAAGCCAACAGGGCTGAAAATTCTTTAAATATTTGAAATTCAGGGAATAGCGACATGACAGGAGAAGGCAGATATTTCAGATAGTAACAGATACGCAGATAGTGTAAACTCAGCAGTGTTATCAGGGGTCATGGCAGCAGCAAAACTGGGACATGAACATTGGGAACAGACACGCCTAAGGGCAGGAACATTTGCATGGGAGTGTTCATCCTTTTCTATACGTAGGGATAGGACAGAGGGACAGTTAGGTCATTTCAAAAGCACTGGGCCTTTGGAGTAAGAGCATCGGTTGATTCATGTCTTTGACTTCAGAAGAGGTGAAAAATAATGACAGTGCAAGGCCTTTCTATATTTAACTGCTACAACTATCTGAACTTCCTATGTGAAGTTCTATATCCTAAATATAGATTCTCTCCCATGCCAAGAGGGAATTTCAAGCTTCATGAACTTTCATTTGTTTTCTAGGAAGGCACCCCAAGCACATAATTTCTGGTCTTATTCACGAAGGCCACAAGTTTCCTCTCCTTCATTTTGCAACAACTGTGGGGGCCCTGCCTATGAAGGCGGTGAACCTAGAAGTGCTTTGCAGTAGCATTCCCAACCATACAAAGAGAATCACTTTGGCCAACTGTTTCCAAACCACATCCCAGGATGCTAGATTATCACCCACCTAAACAAGTGCTGAACTAAGAGTCACCCCCTATCCCTTCTCCTTATAGGTAATTTACCCTTCCTCAAAACTTAGCCTCTCAGTCACCTACCCTGCAAATCAGCAGGGACACAGAAATCAGACTCATACTCCAAAGAACCAAATACAGTTAAGAAAAAAACCCCTCTCGTCTAGACAAGATCTGCATCAAATTTATCACCTGCTCCAGGGATGTTTATTCCAAGGGACTCTGTCTTTCCCCTTCCTTCTGTCTCAGCGTGAGACACACATCTATTTTTGGCAGGCTTATTGGCATGAGCTCAATATTGTACCTGGAAGTGAGCAGTGCACAGAACTACAGGCAGTCCTGATCGTGAGGGGCGCAAACTTTTCAAAAGACTGCATGTTTCAGTAGCACAGAGCTTACCACGTCCTCTGCAAGATGCCAGCCAAGATTTGTAGATGTGAGTCATAATCCAAATTTTTCAGCTGCATCCAGTCTGTTCTGCCTACATCGCTCTTTAAAATCGAACAGTTTGATGTTCTCCTCTGCCGGTATCTATCTTCATGCTCTTTCAGCAGCCACCTATTCTCTGTTTTGTCATTGCTTACATCTCATTTCCTAAAGGGCTGAAGAGTAATGAGTCCTCGCATACCTTTTCTTACTGCATCAGAAATTTCTAATAAGAAAACTGGGACGTTAAAGGTGGTGGCTGTGCAGCCCCACAAGCCTGGAGGAGCTGAAGCAGAAGCATGACCTCTCAAGAGGCGCCTCTGGCTCCCGGTGCGTAGAGAAGCAGCACGATCCCCCCACAGTGGGACCCCAGATTAACTTCCTGCATGGACACGCACCTTTCAAACTGATTTCCTCATTTTGCCATCATTTAAAACCCTTAACAACAAATGAACAGCTATTCCCTTGAATGTTTTCTATATTTCATTCGAAAAGCAGATAAAAAGACAGCAGCTCAGGCCTTTCCAGGCCCCAGGAGGAGCACCCTGTGTGCACCCTTTCTCCTCACAGCCCCAAAGAGGAGCTCCAGGCAGATACCTCACATTTGTTATGAGTGGGGAAGGCCACGTCTGGCTCCGGGGCTGATCTAGGGTCAGATTAGAGTCCATTAGGACTTCTTTCTTCCTTCAAAACCCAGCAGGCATCTCTCAAACACCAGTAGCAGCAGGACTCTCCTAAGGAACAGGAACCTCATATTTTGCTCCAAGCTTTCTTTGTGGAAATTGTATGGGTTTGGCTTTTTTTTATTATTTTTTTTTTTTATTAAATATCTGACTAGGAGACCGGGTGGTTTTAAAGCTAACTGGAAGCACAAACCGATTCATCACCAAACCTAATAGAGCAACTGAAGGGATTCAGGTGCACTCCTCTTACTTCTCCAGCTCTTTCTTTCTGGGAGGTTACTTCCCTTAAAATGGCAGTTAAAAGGTTTTGCACAGCAACTCATATTTAACTGTGTGGAACAGCATAAATGCTGTTGAAAAATTATAAGCAACAACATCTGATTCACACTGAAGACCTTCCTTGCAATCCTTAGCAATAGCTCCCTACATCCATCAGTATACGCGCCCCTGTAGCTGTGACAGATGTGTGGTGGTTAAGCAATGCAGGCTGGCAGGGAGAGGCTAGTACCGTTACTGTAATTACTGAGAGCACACTCAAGAGCACGTTCGTTTTTTCCAGCTCTATCTATTGTTGAAGCAGTTGGTATTACCTTTCTCTGTAATTTTTGCCTGCAGGATGCTTTTCCCTGGATTCTGATAGACCAGCACCTGCAGATATATTTACTACTATGGAAATGATGCTGAATCCTCATTTCAACTCCTTTTTTTTCCCCCTAGCACCATTAACTTGAGTAGCTGGGGGAGCAGCTGAGGGTCTGCTCCAATATTCTGTGTGCCCTCCAGCACAGGCACAACACCCCTGCCATAAAAGCAAGCAAGCAAGCAACACATCAAGCAGAATCACCAAGAAGCCAGATGTATCATTTTCACGATGACTCAGGGACAGCACCCTCAACCCAGACAGTCCCAGTATAAACCTATTTGCAAAGAGAGACTGCACCAAGTCCAAAGATCTTGGCCATAATCTGCAGCCAGATGGGCCAGCAGTGCCTCTTCTTGCTCTGGTTAAAGTCAACAGCCAACTTTCCGTTGCCTTTGCTGGAAACACCCACAGAGCGCAGCAGCTGTGCCAATCTGCCAGGGGCAGCAAGGCAGGAATAGCAGCCCCATGTGAAACTGCAGCAGGGAATGTGATGTGCACGAAACACAAACACCCGTGCTGTGATCTGGCCAGCACGGAAAGGGAACAGATGAGAGGTCTCAGCAGCTGGGCTGGCAGAGTAAGAGCTATCTCCAAACTGAAATTCTGAAGATCAAATGCTAAAACTGGTGCAAGCTGTGTGGCTGAACTGGAGTAGCCACATTAACTGGGAACCTCAATGTTGACCTCTGAGATCCCAACTGTCCTTTCTTCTTTATTCCTCACCTATAAGCTGTCACCTTCTGTACATCCCTTCCTCTTGCTCTCTGTGCTTCCTTGACATGTCCACACTGGAGAATGAATGGCTTCCCCAGGCAGCAAGCAACATCACCACAGCAAACCAGCCCTTCAGTAGACAAACTGGTGTGTGGAAACCATGCAAAAAGGCACATGTCTTCCTGGCAGAGGGAGTAAAGCAGCAAGGAAGCCACTGGGCCAGGAGGCCTCCAAGAGAGAGACCTTAAGTGGTTGTGTGTGGGTTCATTGCTTTGTTGCTGACTGACATCAGGCTCTTCATGCTCACAGAGATCTGTTTCATTTTAAAGCAAAAACTCCTCCAGGGATCTCATTAGAACCATCATGAAAGACAGAAAGGAACTGGAGGTTGGTGGAGGGGTGATGGTGGGGAGGGAAACAGGCAGAAGCACTGTCAAGCTGCATTTAAACTAGCAAGGGAAGGAGCCTGGGAGCACTCTGCCCTGTTGGGACAGCCTTGCTTCCCCAGGGAAGGGCTGCCTCCTTACCCTGTCTGCCAGATGAGTGGCTGGGGTTGGGGGGGCAACATCCAGGAGAGCAGCTGCCCAAAAGCTCATCCGAGGCACCTGATCACCCACCTGTGCTCCTGGGGCAGCTTTTCCCCTGCCAAATCCCTCTTCCTCCTCCCTGTGCTCTCAATCCTCCTGGGGTCTGTCCTCCTCCTCTCTCCCATCACTGGCTGAACACTGTTGTTTGTCGTGGGCAGCAGCTCTGACCAAGTTCGTGCCTCTGCAACTGGCAGCAGAAGACAAGGCACCCGTGGTTGTGTTTGCAGTGGTGGGAGGTGCGTTGGCAATGCTACACAGCTGTCCCACTCTGGAATCTGAGGACTGGTTTGACACAGGATCCTGGCTGCCCTCCACATTTTAA
Organism: Anhinga rufa; assembly: GCA_013400875.1. Classification (NCBI taxonomy): domain Eukaryota; kingdom Metazoa; phylum Chordata; class Aves; order Suliformes; family Anhingidae; genus Anhinga; species Anhinga rufa. The sequence continues at coordinate 40,422 of VZTV01002755.1, forward strand.
GCTGGTTGCTCCTTGAGAGTTGCTTCCACCTTTCTGAAGACTCCAATGCAAGAAGCGGATTAAGTAGTCTGTGAAAGAGCAGTTTAGTGGATCCAGAGCATGGGTAGATTCCCCTCTATTAGGCTGAGAAAAGTCACAAAAGCAACACAAAAAAAACCCAAAGAACCCACAAAAATAGGAGGGAAAAAAAATCTAACTTAGTTAATTTGAAGCAACACATCTTAGTTATAACTGCAAATCAGTTTAAGAAATTTAAACAGACATAAGTTAGGTCCCCTGTGCTATTGCTCACCTGATGTAATATTCGTTATTACAGTTTCTTCTGTATAGCATCATAAAATGCCAAACAGGACTGTGCTTCTTTCAAGTACAGCCTGTTCAAAGCAATTGCTAAGTCTTGCTTGGAACACCTGGCAAAGGGGAGGGATGCATTCATCTCCCCGTGTCTTGAAGAAATAGAGGAGAGATGTTTATCAAGGAAATGAGCAATACAAATGGTTTGGCTTTCAGCAGACTTGGAAATACATACAGCAGGTTCCTGCACAGGTTTGTAAAAAATTAATTAGCAGTGAGTGGGAAAAGGAGTGATGAGTGTTATTCTCTGTGCTGCAGTCTTGTTTAACTTAATAAAAGTGACTGAACTGGAAGATCCCAGTGAAACACCTCCTAAAATTGAGTGCTTCTCCAGAAATGGAGCTGTTCGTTTCACTGCAGGAATGATCAGGTATTCTAAAATCTATCATGGTTTGGCTCCTAACACCAGATATCTGACAAGACTGTCAGACTCCCCTAAACGTTTAGCTTGTTTTGTTATCATTAAAAACCAATGGGATTTTGGAGCCTAATTTATCCAGCAGAGCTCTGCTCTGTTTCTGTAAGCACCTAAACTATTAAAATCTGCCATAAAATAATTAGGTTTATTCTAAATTTTAATGAAAATCTAACAATACAAGTTTGGAGAAGACAAAGCTCAGAATTTTTCCAGGTTTCTTTGACTTGCAATCCCCCCAAGCAAGCTGTGAAACAAAGCAAAAACCACATCAAAGCAGTGGGCCTGGCAATCAGGGTAAGGGCTACCACGTAACTATCTTCTCCCACCCAAGTGCCTCTTTTAGAGCCTGATACATCAGTCATGAACAGAACATTCACAAGAATAATTGCAGTCAGTAAAGCATAGCTTTCATGACTGACATCCTGTCCAGAGAGGGATCGGAAGCTCTGCTTGCTCCTGGTTGACCACTTCAAAGGCCTCCCATATGCTGAGCAGAGGGGCCTGAATTGCAACCTTGTGCGACAGCAGCACCCTTCCCACCAAGGCTTTGACAGAGGGAGCCCAGTCCTGCATCCTTCATGCAGCTGTTTTCCTTGGGATTCACTCCCAGTTTCTGCAAGCACAAAGCAAAGGAGAATCAGGCCTGCCAAATTCATAGTGAGGCATCACAACTAGAGCACTTTAAATTCCCCAGGTGGCACTGACCAAAACCAACTGCTGGGAATTAGTCCTTCAGGTCACCTCTTAAGGTGGGTGCTTATCTTATGCTCTTATAGGGCATGCAATAGTCACCACTACTCAAGCTGGGAAACCAGTGCATTGGGCCAGTTCCCACTGCAGCCAGTGGTGATCTTGCCAACTAAAACCAGAGCAAGAAAGTTCTGGGTATAAACAGCAGCAGAGCTTATTGAAAGGAGCTAACCTTTGCTGTGACCAACCAATGCCAGATGATCCCTACTGGAGAGCAACCACCTCCGTGGTTCACAGAACATTTTCCTTCATTCATCAACACACCAGGAAATAATCACAAGGTCTTGTGCAGCGCCAACAAAGATAATAAGAGTGTACTCAAGCAACAAGCATTGGCTTCCTCTCCATGCAAGCTCTAGGGTCATGGTAGCAGAAATCAGCAGGGGCTAATGGGTAGGGAGAGAGCTGGAGAAAGCAGCACTGCCCCTACAGAAGCAATCAAACATCTTGGGCATGCTGAGATGCGAGCTCTGCTTTTCGCAAATACTCTGCATCTTACAGCAGGCAGCTACCAGGGCAGCTGGCACCAACTCTGCAGCTTCCCTATGGACACCTCTGTACAGCCCTTACTCATTAATCTATTTCAGGTTGCTCTTAAACTAGCTCATATAGATAGGAAAAAATCGCCAGTCTGCTCAGCTGGTGCATTTGAAGTGTTAGAAACATCACTAAAGTGATAAAACTTTTCTTTCTTTTTTTTATCCCTCCTGCTAAAAAAAATAACCTGCTCAGATGCTGTATTTCCTCTCTCTCATGCACACACACACTTTTTCTGTCAAAAAAGCTTACCCGCATTGCAGTCATGATCTGTGGGATCATATGTCTGTAGTTAAACACACACAGCTATCAGGCACCCCAGTGGAGGCATAGGCATTACAGTATCAGTCAGGTACAGAACAAAATCTTAAGTTTCTTCCCTAGGTCTAGGGCATAGCGTGCCAAACTTGTTCAAGCCGTCTCTTATACTCAACAGCACTTGAACATCCATGCCTACACAGGGCTGGGCCACTGTTCAGCTGGGGCAGGGATGTAGGTCAATTTTAAAGCCTGGCATGTAGAAATCATCATGTTTGATGTCCCAGCAACAGACACTGTATCACCCATCACCCATCCCGATTAGTCAACACATCCCAAGCAGTTACATGGGGACTACAGATGCTCCTTATGAGGTGATGCCCTGCAGAGGCCAGGGTGGCAAGGTCTGCTCTGGATGAATCCCTCCATGGAATATGTGGTGTTGAAGGTGGTGCTGAGAGGAACAGTGTCTTTCCAACAAAGTCACCTCTTTTTGCAGTGAAAGCCAACCTCCAATGACAGAAACAAACCAGCATCTTGCTCACTTCTCATGTGGCACATGAGGGCTATGTTCTGTCCGCGTTCGTTTCCAGAGGAATTGCAGGACATCATCTGAGAGTCCGGGTGTTCTCTTTCTGTCTTCCAAGACAACTTCACCCTCAGCTGGCTTTGAAAAACAAGCAGTAGTGGGGTGGTTTGGAAATATCTTACACCCATCTCTGTTCAAGACCACCTGAGCCATTTGCAGGCAACGTGATGCATATTTTGTTCCATCCTGGTTTGCTAGCTCTAAAATCTTCTGCGACAGACATCGTGATGCAGCCTCATAGGTGGGATCCATTCTGTCAGGCCGTTTTTTGCAATATATTTTGTAGAAGCCATCAAGAGATTTCCTGATACTGGTATCTTCCACACTATCTTGTTCATACATCCATGAGAGAGCAGCACTGTTAGGTTCAGCGTGCTCACACAGCCCTACTTTTGGATAACATCTCACGTTTGCTTTCTCAGAGCCTCCAGCAGAAAAGCTCGCAGGAACTGCAGAAGGTAGATTGTTCTCTCCTGCAAGCACAAAATCAATGAAACTCATTAGTCACTAGGTCATCCCTGTGGAAAAATCTTTTTTTGTCCCCCCTCACTGCAGTCTGGCAAACAGGCTCTGTGCAGGAGTCAGGTAAGCACTGCTTTAAATTTGGCTGGACTGTCAGAGGGGCTTGCTGCATACATTTGTACAAGATGGGCTGTATTTGGGGATCTCGAAGTTGTCCCAGCCTCACCCTACTGCAGTGATTGAACCTACTTGGTAGTATGCACCTCCTAGCTCCTCTCAGTCATACTTCCAAAGAGGTAGAAATTGGGATCTGCTGCTGCTGGAGACAACAGCTGACCCACAGGAAAGTCTAGTTTGCAGCTGAAGCAGTTCTGCCTCTATTTCCCTTTTCTTCCTTCATCCCTGAGTCTAATCCTTCCCTTTTCATAGTTCTCAATTTTACTCTTACAGCACAATGTGCAGTCCTGTCCTTTAGCTTTCAGCCAGATCTAGAGCCTCGAAACCAACACTGTTATGGTGACTGCATAGAGTTTGGGAATGGGGATTGCAAAAGGGGAGCTTGTGCTTCCCCATGAAGTCTCATTTTTTCAGCCCAGCTGCACTAAACACTCTTCTCACATCCCGCAGGAATTTTTATACATAACATTTATGTAAAGGGCAAGGACTCATTCTTGCCTAGCTCCTCTCCTCCTTCCTTGCTGACCCACATCTCTCGCTAACAGTCAGGTCTATGGTTCTCTTCTACTCCAATGCAATCAAGGGGTACGCTTTGTACTTGCACATAATTAATACAGCATCAGCACAGAGACTCTTGACA
>VZTV01002756.1:0-11001 GCA_013400875.1 Anhinga rufa
TATTATTTAAAAAAAAAATAAATGCAAGAGTGACCAAAGTAGACTTGCTTCTGATGTTAGATGACAAGGTTTTCTGTATGTATGTTTGTGAGTAGATATAGGTGTGTGGGTGAGTAGGTAGGTAGACAGACAGACAGATAGATAGATAGGTATAATGATAATGAAAAAGAATATCCTGTGACAAAAAAATATTTTGACACTGAAATGGAACATTTTAACTTAATTTGAAAATAGTTTGAAGATCCATAACATTCTTATGTAAACAATTACAAAAACCTCTATCTTCTATAATCTTTGCATATAAACATTAAGGAACCTATCTGAAATGTAAGGCACTCTACTTAGCAATTAAAATACTATTTAGCAGTGTTCTGATTAGTATTCTTAGATTGACAGGTAACTGATTTGTATAATGGACTGTTAAAAATAATTTATTTTACTTCTCAGAGATCTCTAGTATGGTTTATAAAAAGTACAAACAGACTATTTTGTAAACACACAAATGATGCTTATCTGCCTGAATAGTGATTTTTCTCAAAAGTGGTGACATGCTTCACTGTACATTTTTGGGAGCCAGGAATAAGACCCGATATAATTTTCTGGATAATAATGTTTGCCTTTTCTGTAAAAGACCTCTTTGGCAAAAGACAGGATGAAAGAATTTCTTAAATATAGAAAAAGCTATACCTTTTAGTGTAAAATTAATAAAATCTTAACTGGTCTATTTCAAGTAACACTTCTCTGCCTGTTTTCCCTTCTCCTCCATAATCTCCCCATTTCTGTCTTTGACCATAACTCAACAACCAACATTATGTCAAAAATGCTGGGCCAAGCAGCCTTCTTTCTCTCTAAATTATTTCCTGACACTGTTTCTTTTGTTGATATGGCAGAAAAGAATGTACAGCTGGCTACATGGCTTACTAAACTGGAAAATATCAAAGAAAAAGTTCCTTTCTAAAGTATTTTCCATTCCTATTTAAGCCATCTAATTGGAGAAGCTCATGGGATAATTCCTTTGGAAACTTAGGCTGCTTAGTTAGCCTCTCTATTCACCGTTCTTTTTATCTCACTATAGCGGATGTTTAAAGGGACACTGACTGAAAGCCCTGTTACCTTCGTAAGGGTTTCTCCTGTTGAATGCAAGGGCTAGTTGGCAGAAAGAACAGCGAGGCACCACACTTCATTTTTTAATGTAATAAAGCGTAACTAGAGGCAACCTTATTTTAGTAGCGTGGAGGTCAGTATGGACACTCTCCAGAAGCAGAGTAGATTACCATTCAAATTTATGTGGAGTTCCACATCACAGTTCAGATTGCTACTGATTACCAAAACTAGTTCGAGTACCTGTGTTCTACATTGCAATCTCACTGTAGACATACATTTAGCATTACATCTCCTTGATGCTGCAGCATTGTTATTGGGCCCTTGCTATCCAGATGAATCCTTAGAACATAAGCGTCAAGGTAGTGTAAATGTTATGTGCAGCTTGCTTAGTGCTGTATTTGCTGTATGGAGACAGGGACTAGTATTCTGGTCACTTCTGCCAGATTTACTGTATAGATTACTACTGTAATCAACTGGCATATTTTTATTGAGCGAAATTCACTTTAAATTTGTTGCCCTGAAAACACTCTGTTCATACCACAATCTTGCCTTAATATTTCTTATTCAATAGGAGTTTTATTACTGAAGCAGTAGATTCACTCATGGATTTAATGAAGAACAGTACTGCTTAAAAACCAAGATGCGTGTTTAGTAACACTTATATTTATCAACCGAGTTATGTACTGTTCCCAGACTGCTGACAAGTATAGTGAGTATTTTAATGAAATGAGTTTTTATAATGTGGAAAGAATGCTGGCATGGTACTGTTTAATCAGTTAACAGAGAAGACAACAACAATATCATCTTCCTGTAGGTACTTGACCCAATTGCTCCACATGCTGCTGTTGGAGCAGATGATGGGTATTTAATACTAAATAGGTGCTCTGGTTTGTATGCTGAAATATTACTTCATTACTTAAAGAATGTGGTTATAGAACTGATATATTGCATTACTTTGTCATATTGTGTCAAGGTGTATTGACTTACAATGTGAACTATATAACATGATGTGACGCCCTGTAATTTGCCATAATTTCCCATAATATAATTTAGCAGGTCAGAAATGTAAAACAAAGAAAACTTTGTCCATGATGAAATTCATGCTGCTCATTTAGGAAAATGGGAAAAGAATTTTTGCCAGAAAACAGAATAGAAATGTATTTCATGTGATGGGTATTTCCCTAGAAATATTCCCTATACAACATAGTAGAATTGTTTAAGCTTGGAGCTGATGAACACTTAGTCTCACTGAGAGTGGATCTAAGGAATACTTTGAACGGATGCCATTTTCCTCAAAAGCCATTAGTACAGAGCACACTAGCCTAGGATCTGGCTTTAGCAAAGTGCATGTCAACTTTACTTCCCAAGTCATTAACTTAGGTATGTTAATGATCAAGCTTAGGCAGAAAAAATACTTTTACATGTCGGAGTTGGTGGATTTAGAGCTTCGTATCTGATCATTAAGTCAAGAGATATATTTATAACATGGAATCCATGTCACCTGGAACTGACAGTGTCAGGTAGGTGTCACCTGCAGTATGAAAAGGTGATTGACAGAAAGTTCATTACTTGATGTGAGGCTTAAATGTTTTGCTTAGTTAAAGTAACCGCTTCTAGCCTCAGGCACTCACTGGGGCATAAAGCTGTGGGGACTACATAAATGACACATAAAAAATAAAATTATTCCATTTGTCACACAGCAGATTTTTTCTTTTAGGCTGTCCATATATATGGGAGAAAAACAATGCTCCAGATAAAGCAGAAGAAAATCATACATGTTAGTTCAAGTGATCTTTGGCAAAATAAGTTTACTAAGCTACAGGTATATGAAATAATCTAAAATTGAAATTCATGTTGAGCTTTGAGATGCAGCAATCTTCTAGCCTTGCTACAACACAAATCTTGTTAGTGGCCAATTCTTGTGGTTTAGCCCCGGTCAGCAACTAAGCACCATGCAGCCACTCACTCACTCCCCCCACCCCTGTGGGACGGGGGAGAGAATTGGGAGAGCAAAAGCAAGAAAACTCATGGGTTGAGATAAGAACAGTTTAATAATTAAAAGAAAATAGTANAAGAAAATAGTAATAGCATTAATGGTAATAGTAATAATAATGATGATGATGATGATAATAATACAAAAAGGAAAATAACAAGAGAGAGAAATGAAGCCTGAGGAAAAAAAATGAAAAAAAAAAACAAAACAAAAACCCCCCCCACAAGTGATGCAACTGTTCACCACCCGCTGACTGATGCTGCCGGTTCCCGAGACGCGATTGCTGCCTCCCCTACCAGCTCCCCCCAGTTAATATACTGGGCATGATATCATATGGTATGGAATATCCCTTTGGACAGTTTGAATCAGCTCCCTTGGCTGTGCCCCCTCCCCTCCCAGCTTCTTGTTCACCCAGCAGAGCATGAGAGACTGGAAAAGTCCTTGACTAGTTCAGCACTACCTAGCAACAACTGAAACACCACTGTGTTATCAATATCATTCTCATGCTAAGTCCAAAACACAGCACTATACCAGCTACAGTGAAGAAAATTAACTCTATCCTAGCTAAAACCATGACACCAATCGAAGAATATATAGGAAAAAATACTAAATACTATCAATCCATGGCAAGGTTGTGTTTTTAAAGCTGTATTGCAAAAGTTTATTCTTTATTTGAGATTTAAATATGAAAAATCTAACTATAAATATTTCATATAATAAATTGGTTAAAAGTACTGAGAGTCTATCTGTTCAATTAAGTAATTTCTGATAATTCAATGACTTAAGAAAAAAGATAGATTCAAGCAAATTTTGGATCTTTATCAGCCCAGAGGTTGTCTTATTTGCATGAGCTAAAGTCACACTAGGCAAGAACCAGCTCTGATTTTTAAGAATATCTATATCTAAGAAGGTGATAATTTTGAAACTTCATACATGTCCTGATATTTTGTATGAAACTGAATCAGTCACATAATGTCTCACAACAGCATCTTCTAATTAATGACATGAGGGAGTACATGAAGGAAATGTGCATCCTGGTTACCTGTGTCTTCTTCCGGACCTTTTAGAAGGACTGGTTGCGCAATCACTTTAGTTTAGCCATAGCATGGCCCTGATATGACTGAGGAGATTAAGTCAAATGTTCTTCTCCTACCTAAATTAATCTATGATCCTGTTAGTCTAAGTAATGAAATTATTTGAGCATGCATAGAAGTTTGAAAGAGTACATACACAAAGAAGAAATATTGCAGAACCACAGAATGACCAAGATTGGCAAGGACCTCTGCAGATCATCTCGTCCAACCCTCATGCTCAAAGCAGGATCAGCTAGAGCAAGTTATGCAGGGCTGTATCCAGTTGGGCTTTGAAAATAATCTGTGGCAAATCTGCTCCTGTGTTTGATCACCCTCAGAGTGAAAAAGTTCTTTCTTATGTTTAAGAGGAATTTCCTGTGTTTCAGCTTGTGTCCATTGCCTCTTGTTCAGTCACTAGATAACACTGAGAAGAGTCTGTCTTTGTCTTCTTTATACCTCTCTTGAACAAGGGTAAGATCCCCCCTCACACTTTTCTTCTCCAGGATGAACAGATCCAGCTCTCTCAGCCTCGCTTCATATGAAAGATTCATCAAGGCCTTAGTCATCTTTGTGGACTGTTGCTGGACTTGCTCCAGTCAGTCCATGTCTCTTGGACTGGGGAACCCAGAACTGGACCCTGCACTCCAGGTGTGTCTTATCAGGGCTGAGGAGAGGGGAAGGATCACTTCTCTCAACCTGCTGACAATACTCTGCATAATGCATCTCAGAATGCTCTTGGACTTCTTTGCTGCAAGGGCACATTGCTGGCTCATGGTCAACTTGTTCACCAGTACCTCCAGGGCCTTTTCTGCAAAGCAGACTCTCAGCCAGTTGGCCACCAATGTGTATTGGTGTCTGATGTTGTTCCTCCCTAGGTGCAGGACTTGACATTTCCCTTTGTGCAACTTCATGAGGTTCCTGTCTGCACATTTTCCAGCCTATCAAGATCCCTCTGGATGGCAATGCACCCATCTCATGCATCCTTGACACTCTGCCTAGTTTTGTATCATCTACAAACTTGCTGAAAGTCCCATCATCCAGGTCATTAGTGAAGAAGTTAAAAAATTTTGGCCCTGTTGTTGGTCAGTAGTGACTAATGGCATGTCTAACCAGTAAAGACCAAAGTGAACAAGTCATTCCCATGTTCTTTGTCACCAGTTCTCCCGCTTGGATCAGCAACAGATCTACATTTTCCTGCATCTTCCTTTTGTTGATGATACATATGTAGAAGTCCTTCCTCCTACCCTGCATGTGCCTCACCAGCTTCAGAAGTGCAGGTGGACTTTGGCTTTCCTAACACCATCCCTTGCATGTTTGGACAGTGTCTTTATATTCCTTCTGGTGACTAGGCCCTGCTTTCACTTCTTAAATGCTTCCTATTCATGTTTAAATTTTGTTAGGATCTCCTTGTTCACCTGTAAAGGCCTCCTGTCACCTTTTCTTGACTGCCATTTTTGGCATGATAGACTAGACAGTTTTGGAGTTTGGAGGAGCTGATCTTTGGGAATCAACTGGCTATGTGATTTAGATTAATTCTGTGTGTTAGCTGTTAGCTAATAGACAGCATTCTCCAAATTTTTTTTTGCCAAAAAGTGATAGTTGCCTTGACTCAGAATATTCTTAGAATTATATTAAACAGTAGCATTAAGTAGAGAAAAAAGACTATTTAAAAATGTGTTGACTTCCTTGCAAGTGGTGACAAATTATAATCAGCTGACATCACATGCAGAATGGTGACTTTCTTAGCCAAATAAAAAGATTTCTATAAAGGCTTCCTTTGTCAAGTTTAGTCATGTTCTAAAAGTAATAACTGATTCTGGTAAATAGCAGAAAAATTGTGGGTAACAGAATCAGCAGTATACAATATCCCCGATCCTAGAATCCATTTTCTGACAATATAAAATGTCATTATTCAATGTTAAAACAGTGTGAAGTTGTCTTTTCTAGAAAGATCTTGGTATTTAATACTCTATTTAAGAAGAAAAAAAAGACCTACAACAAACTATAGAATCTTCTGTATACAAAACATTTTATTACCTTACCACAAGTGTTTACTTGCTCTTACGTGTACATATAGAACATATTCCGTGTAGTCTATACTATATATGTAGAATTGTCATACTCTTTATTACTTCTTCCCTTATCAAGCAAAAATATCATTTTAATGTAACCTAATACAACAATATCCCATCTTTCTTTTAGTTACTCTTGTCCCATTTCCTACTGAAATGTCCAGGGTTTACATAGCAAGTATGAAAGCAGGTACTAAATTAGGTGCCAGTGCACAGAGAACCACTGTGGAGTTTGGGAGTATTCTGTTCTTTAATGCCCACTTAGCTTGTGGCTAGGTGCTCAGGCACAGATAGCCTTATAGAGTTATTTGGGCACTCTGGGGCAGAGGAGAGCCAGAATCTTCACTGTGCTATAAATGTTCATATGTACAGTGAGATTTTTCTCAGGCAAACAGTCCCCATATAAGAAGGGCCATGTCAATGATTGTCTATCTCCATGGCAGCTACTCACAAAGCCTACTGTTGGGGTTTTATGTGTAAGTTACCTACCTTTAGCGGTTAGTTCTTAGGCATTTCATATTCTAATAAATTTCCAACATACACACTCTCACTAGAGAACAAATTTCCAAGTTGTTTAAATTCATTGATATATTTATGTATCAGCTCATAATGATAGGGGTGGAACATTCGCACACTTAACAGAAAAGACCCTAGGCTTTTTTTTTTTTAATAATAACAATGGGTTTTATCTTCATTCTCTGAATTTTACCTGTCTTTTCCCAGTCAGCTTTTTAGTCCATGACAGTACGTCAGATCTCATAGTGGATTCATTTAAGCTACTAAGTTCACTTGTAAATTTTATAGCATGATTGCCATTTTTCTTTGGTCTCAGCCTTGCATAATCTACAACTGTGACTATTGCAAAGGGGTTGTGCACCTGTTTTTTCCATGAAGTTTTTTCTTCTTTTTTTCTTAACATGAAAAATTATTTCTTGTATAGTATTTTGCCATGGTTTTTGCTGGGATAGAGTTAATTTTCTTCACTGTAGCTGGTATAGTGCTGTGTTTTGGACTTAGTATGAGAATAATACTGATAACACAGTGGTGTTTCAGTTGTTGCTAGGTAGTGCTGAACTAGTCAAGGACTTTTCCAGTCTCTCATGCTCTGCCCGGTGCACAAGAAGCCGGGAAGGGAGGAGGCACAGCCAAGGGAGCTGATTCAAACTGACCAAAGGGATACTCCATATCATATGACATCACGCCCAGTATATTAACTGGGGGGAGTTGGCCGGGGTGGGTAGCAATCACAGCTCGGGAACTGACAGCGTCGGTCGGCGGGTGGTAAGCGGTTGCACCGCTTGTGATTTTTCTGGGTTTTGTTCCTTATTATCATTACTATTATTGCTGTTTTATTCTAATTAGTAAACTGTTCTTACCTCAACCCACAAGTTGTCTTGCTTTTGCTCTCCCAATTCTCTCCCCCATCCCACAGGGGTGGGGGGAGTGAGCGAGGAGCTGCGTGGTGCTTAGTTGCCGGCTGGGGCTAAACCGCGACATATTTTGAACTTGTTCTGAAGGAAAAAATTGTTTCCATTTAAAATTATATCCAGAGTAGAGAAACTATTAAATTATTTTTTAGAAGTGCATCAGATGAATTCATTTTTTCCGTCTTACTGTACTGTTATACTGCTAATGTCTGTATACATTACAAGATATTTTCTTGCCAGAATGACTTCTATTAATTTGGATATAGCTCAACAACATTCTGAATTTAAATTCTTATCACCACCTGGGTTCACAATCGTTTCCAGGGTTTTTTATTATCATTACTAAGGTTTTCGAGAAAATGAGAATCCAATATTAATACTATGCCTAAATTGATGTTATTTGCACATCATTTGTTGTAGCTGCTTCAATAATAGCAATTTCATTATTTTAAGCAAATCCTGAGTTTTTAAGGGACAGTATATCAGTAAGCTTATTATTTTTGGTGATGGCTAACTTTTTAAGACTCTTTCAGAGCTTGTAAATCTTAACATGATTCATAAGTTCAGTTTTCATTAACTAACTGCATGCTCTGATATGAGAAAGAGCTGACCATGAAAAAAAATCTAGGCCTGAACAAGGAAAAAAAAATTATAGCAATGTTGCAGCCTAAAATAATTCTATCAGTATTGCACTGATCTGTTACATTTTTATGCTTCAGTTAAGTTTATAGACAAGTCTATAACATGGAATTGTACACAAGGTCTGTGTTCCTACTTAGCAGAATCACAATGGTAGTAGCACTTAGGTTACATTTTGAAGTATTTCTGCTTATTTGATACCCTAAAATGTATATACTTAATTAGAAAAAGCAAAAACGGCATGTTATCAATTATTCTGTGATGCTAACAGATGGTCTAACTGCCTAGCCTGTTCATTCACAGTTTGTTGTATATGTGGTTTTTGGTTAAAAGGATGTAGCCAAGCAGCAGAGAGGAAGGCCCCCTGATCATGTTACTGTGACCAATGTACTTCAAACAGGAGAAATTTTTCATACAGGGGAAAGTTCTCCTTCCTTGAGAACTCACAATACTTAGCTCAGAAGAGCTTCTGGAGTGTAACGTGAGACAGACAGATCTGAAAAAGCCACCAAGAAGAAAGCCTGCAACATGGATACAGCTGGGAGATTCCTGAAAGGAGGAGAGTAGTTTTTCAGCTAATAAGTCACAGACAGGAGAAAGTCTTTTTTTGGGACTCCCAGGGGATAACATGGAAACTTTCTTTCCTGTAAATCAAAAGAATGGATACTGGAATGGAAAGAAAGAATCAAGGGGAGGGCATTCTTCCTCCAAACTGTTGGAGAGGGTAGGATTACTTCTCAGGTATTTTATTTCGTGTGTTATCCAGGAAATCTGTCTTTCTTCTCTCTACAAATTTATTTTCTTCAATATCGGGTTTTCTTCATGGTTTGATAAAACCTAATTGCAGAGTTTACAAACATTTTATTGTCTTTTGTCAAGCTGATATGAAGAAAAAAGAGGTGGTAGGATGAATATGCTCATCACAAGCTTGTGGCTGACTCATAATCCCATCACAAATGCATGCAAAATTATCTTGTATAGGCTATGTGTTCAGTGCTACTCTGGAAAGATCAAACTGTGAATGCCTTTTTACATGAACAGAATTTCAGGCAGTGCACGAACAGGAAACATTCTCCTGTCCTGCAAAGCTATCTGAAAAATGAAGTAACTGTTCTCTTCTACATTTAAATAAAATAAATATCTTGGTTATGGTAAGAGGACTCCTTCAAAAGTCTTCCAGTTGATATGTCTTTAATATGAACCATACAAAGAATCTGAGACTTTTTTCAAATCCTTGTTAGCTAGGAATCTTTTCATAGTGTTTCCAGGATTCACACAGAAGTGTGAATATTCACTTTGAGAGTAAAGTGTCTCTGGTTCAAAGTGAATAAAAATCCTATGTTTGTTATAAATTTAGTTTTGCTCCAAAAACTAATGGAACAGGGACCAAAATATGAGTGCTTTAAGATGATTTTGTGCTGTTAGATACATTTTAAAAGGTAACATAGACACATAAAGGAACATTGAAATGATGTTGTGGCAATTTGTGTACATGCTTTGGCAAACAACAGTGACAAAACCTTTGCCACTGAAAGAAAATAGTATTTCAGGACCAAAATGGTACTAAATCAGTACTTCTTGTGCACAAAAGAGGAATATTTTTCCTTCATTTCTTTCAAACTAAAACTACCAGGAGAAATGTGTGTTTATATATTACATTTATGGCCCTTTCATAGGAATTGAAAGGATCAAAAGGAGTTCTTTTTGCATTGCCTTTTTGCATGATTGTTTTTGATTTCTTCTTTAATCTTTTGATCTTTAACAGTTAGTGCTCAATTTCTCAATGTAGAAAAGTAGCTATTTAGAGAAGGTGATTCAGCCCATGGATTATGGATGTAGATTTTCAGAAATTTAAATGTCAGACTGGAAAATATGGCAAAACTCCTCCAAAAATTACCATGGTCAAGATTCAGTGAAGACAGATTGTTTAAAAGACTCAAGATGACAAGTGCAGTATGTAGTTAGGTATAACTTCATAACCACTACTAGTCTAAGAGATAATCTAAAGTTTCAATCTGCAGAACTACTTCCATTTCAAAATATTGGGAAAAAATATTTTGCTACGGTAAGAGTAAGTTTTTATAGGTTATAACTAAAGTAATAATTTCAGTGGAGAAATATTACTCAAAAAAATAAAGTTTAAGTTTCCAGAATAAGGTACAGTTCTTCAGTGTGGCTTTTAAAAGTGTGATTTCTTATCTGAAATTACCTCATTTTAAGTTTAGATCCAAGTACAGGACTAATACCTGTTAAAAAGGTTTATAACAATTTGTGGTTCATATGGATGGAGCTAGCAAATGGTTCTGATATGCTTTGATGATCTTGAGAAATACAGTTATGACTCAGATTTGAAGAATGACGAATCAGTCTATCTTCAGAACTTTTTGAGACTAACTGCACTGACAATTAGGTAAAAGCTTTTGCCATGTACAAGAAAATGCAGTTTACATTTATGTTTCTTCTATCTATTGCTTGAATATTGAGTAGTTTGTCTCTAACTTTAGAATAAAGCAAAGTCTTGAATCTAAAGGAGTCCATCTTTTTGGTTTTCTCTTGATCTAAAAATCTGGTGAAAAGAACAGAAAGAAGAATTTTAGATTTTAACAGAAAGTGTGTCAAAGACTTTTAATGTGTTATGATTAATTCTGTCAGTAAATGGCTCAATTATAGTTTTTATTTTTATTTTTTATTTT